>PVJI01004556.1:80000-107806 GCA_004026765.1 Micronycteris hirsuta | reverse complement strand
GTATCTGACACCTGTCATACTAATTGTTTATATTAGAAATACAGATAATTGTAATCCAGTGATTGCTTTTGTTCCAAGCAATGTACTTTAATTAATTCAGAAAATGTAATTAATAATAATCACATTATTATAGCTTCACAATATTCATTACAATTACATTATAATAAATAACTGTAATTCCATTTGGAAAAAAAGAAGTGATTTTCAAGTTCAAGGTATTATTTCTAAACCTAAATGCTTTTTTTTTAAGATTTTATTTATTTATTTTTAGACGGAGGGGAAGGAAGGGAGAAAGAGGAGAGAAGCATCAATGTGTGGTTGCCTCTCCTGCACCCCCTAATAGGGACCTGGCCCGCAAGCCAGCCACGTGTCCTGATTGGGAACCGGTGAACCCCTGGTATGCAGGCTGGTGCTCAGTCCACTGAGCCACACAAGTCAGGGCCATAAATGCTTTTTATAAAAACGTATTACTATTCTTTTTAGAATGAGTATTTTTTCCTTTTCCCAACTGACTTCATGATACCCTGAATATTTTATTTTTTATTTTATCAATAAAAGAAGAGCCAAATAAATCAGAAAACCACATGATTAAGTGTCGCTGATTTCGACCGGCAAAATCCGTGGGGGGACCACCCCGATCACGTGAATCAATCTTACCCAGAGACACGCTTGGAGGTGAGAATCCGGTGGTCACGGGTCTCCTCCACCATCCCCATGTTGGGGAGAAAGACCTCGTGGGTTGCTTAGCCGGGGCTTTTATTAGAGGCATTAAGACACATTTACATTGGATTGATTATTCATGGGATTAAGCAGAACAGGTAGGATTACTCATAGCAGGGCATTAGGATGTAAATTCAGGTCCGGTGGCAGACAGGACCAGGTTAAAGTAATATGCAGGGGTCAGCAAGCCAGAACTTTTTAAGATACATCTTTGCCAAATTCCTATTAGAGAATTCCCATTCCACAGACATGATCCACACTTGCTCACACGGGAATCACTCGGAGCTGTGCTCAAAACGTGTAAATTCTCAGGACTGCGTGTTTACACACGTGTGGAAATCACTGCCACAATTAAGTTATTTGTTTGATTGTTAAAGTGTAAGGAGGGGTTATTGTTTAAAATTATAGACTTGATATATTTAATTGACTTGACCAATTGCAACAGTGAAAACGGCAGAAAATGTTTTTGTCTCCAAGTCCTGTAGAGATGAGTCAATTTATTTGACAATAAGGTCTAAGGTCTTAGGATACTGCACCAGTGATTCAGTTTGATTCTGGGATGTACTTGAGATTATCTCCAGATTTTTAACTTGGTATCTAAAAAATATATTAATACCAAAACTTTGGGAATGAATTAACAAAAATACTTCATATAGAAATACGGTAATCTTGATCTGATCTCTGCATTGTTTAGTCAGTTCTGGAGCATTCTTAGTTCTTAAAATTCTTTCACATTACATCCAAATATCAGATTACCATTTTCTGGATAAGATACAGCTTCTTTACAATTCTCTGAACTGTAAATTCTAACCATTGGGAATATCCTTAGAATTCCAGGATGGAATAGATTTCACCAATATTGAATTTTGGGAAGAAGGAGGACTTTAACTTTATTCTGATCAATCCCTGTCTTGGAGTTTTAAAAGGATTTCCTCATGGCATAGAAGTCAAATATGCATGCTAAATATACCACTAGGTTATGTATCAGTATGCCAATAAATCATTATTATGCGCCCTATAAGGGAGTCCTAAATTGCAGAATAACATAAAAAAAGTGAGACTCAAGACTTTAACTTCTGATTTTGTAGGGATTTGCATTTTTAACTAGTACCCTAGTTGATCATGATACATAAAGTTTCTTCATTGTGCTTCTAGAATTACCAAAGTGCTAAAGATATCAGGATTAATTAGAACTAATGAAGATATAATAGAAAAAAGAAGCTTAATATCAAAACCGTACCACCATGCAGTAGAGCATTTCATCCATAAATAAAAACCCAGACTTTGATTCAAGAATAACCAAATGTTGAGGTCACCAGAGTTCATCTTCAGTAAATAAGTGGATTTAAAACTACCTAGGCATTGCCCTGATTGGTGTGGCTTAGTGAAATCAGTGCCAGTCAGTGAACTGAAAGGTCACGGTTCGATTTCCAGTCAGGGCACATGCCTTAGCTGCAGGCCAGGTTGAGGGCATGTGAGAGGCAACCAGTCAATGTATCTCTCACAGATCAATGTTTCTCTCCATCTCTTTCTCCCTCCCTTCCCATCATTCTAAAAATAAATAAATAAAATGTTACCTAGGCATTATCTTAAAACTTTATAGGATAAATGATATTCCAGAGATATGTATTGACTGGAAATGAATTTTTCTCAACTGTATCACAGGTAGTCATATGATCTTAACTTGAACATATTTCAAATACGCCTTTGACTTTAACGCCATTGCTATATGTTTTCTCTGGTTTGAGAAGAAATTAATAACTAAAACTAATATATTACTGAGATATGAAGTTGCTAATTAAAACACAGCTTGTATACTAGGCAGTAATCCGACTACTATTATCTAGGCTCTAATGACTGCCAAGGTTGTTGTCTAATGCAACTGGCTAAGTAGATGTCCTCCTTATCCACACTGCCCCTATAAAAATTTTTCCTCAAAGTGGATGTTAAGGGGAACTAGTCTCTAATAATCAGGTAAATGATGAGTAAAATGTTAAATATTTGGCCAAAGGTGAATAAGCCATTATGCTTCTATACTAGATCCTTCAAACAGGACTAGGTACATGATTTGTAGGGCTCAGCATAAAATAAAAATGTAAGACACCTTTCTCAAAAATCTTAAGAATTTCAAACTATCAATGGCAGAACACTAAATCAAGTGTGGGGCTCCACTGAGTATGGAGGTTCTGTGCTATTATACAGGCTGCATGCTCAGAAAGTCAGCCCTGCTCAAACTGTTCAGCAGTGCTGAATATAGAAAATTCTTGGGATTTTAGAAAGTTGTCTCAGTTGTTGCATTTTCTAAAACAATGATACAGATAAAGATGATAAATCCAACAACCAGTTGGGAAACTTGTGATAATTATGTGATTAAAATACATAATCTGATGGTTAGTGACATGTTACATATATTTACCGTGTAAGAAGAATGTTGAGTGGCTTAAATATATGGCTAATTGAAATGATTCCAAGTAGCATGTAGCATGTTCTCTGACTAGTTTCTACAACTAATTTAGAATTCAGAAGAATAATGTGAAGTCTTTTACTACTTAATTAAACTTTTGTAATGCCTGTTTTACCAAGATGAATAAAATATATAAATTGTATGAGATGACATCTAATGCACACAAAAAAGAGAAATGTAAAAATCAGAACAGTGGGTACATTAAACTGATTCTTAATAATTGAAACCAATTTAATCATTTGAGATTTTATTCTAGCTGACGTAATACTGTAGCAGTTATAGTCTAATTGTAACCTGTTTCATTTTACTCTGCCTTTGTAGTTAATTATTACAGTCAATTTGTAAAATGACATGGTTCTACATTTGCATAGGTCACTATTAAATAAATGAATAGCTAAAATTACTCTAGCATTGAAGTGTCAACTTTGGTAGAAGTCAAGAGGACTTCAGATGTTCTTCTAACACCCTTTAATGTGTTAATGACCACTATTAAACTGCAATTAAAAGGCCAGCAAAATGCATGAAACAGTTAATAGAAAAATAGCACAGACACAATTAAAATAATTCTGGATTTTTTTTGACTGATAGAACATAAAGTGATATGCTGTAAAAAATGTAGTGTGAATCTATTTCCAACTCAAGCTAGAGTTTGACAGTTTAATGATAACAAATCATAGGCTGCCTTTTTGGGGAGCACTGAATGTCAACTTGAAATTAACATCAGTAGTAAACAAGACAATGTGGTGATTTTACCTTGTATTTAAATTACTACTTATTATGGTACTAAATAATAGCTTTTAATAACTTGATGTCCAGATTACTGATATATAGTCTATCTATGTGAGATAAAGAGAGACAGTACTGAAAGAAGATAAGTTTAAATTTTTGTCATCTTAAATAAAGGATAACTGTATGTCTTCACTGTGCAGTCCTGCTAGAGTTGCCTGGAAACCTTTCACTAAATCTATTGTACGTTGAAACCCTAACATTGTTATTAGAGCACTTCACTCAGCATAGACATATTTCCAAGTATCAGGGATTTTAACTTAGAAATACACCAGAAAAAAGACAATTAAAATTGTACATAAGAATTCAACCTGAGAGAAACATCTTAAAACCAGAATATATAGAACACTTTAACAAAGGATGCTTTTACAAAATACAATATTAATAAAGTTGTTCTTTTTTACTAATTTATCCAGAATTTTTCCTCTTGTCGCAGGTTTCTCAAAATGTGAAAGTCACCTAAAATTTTTCTTTTCAGGTGCTATTTATTAAGTATAAGACATGGATGTACCAAAATGTTTATATTAAAATATCCTTTACTACATTTACCTGTGGGCATGATGGCTAACTGTAGTGTAAATACAAATGGATAAAGAACACCATGACAGTTACCAGGGTAACTTAGATATGAATCCTGCCATATCCATATCATTTTTCCATATTTATTATAATATTTCAGCCATAATTAATTTTTGCTTTGAGTCATCTATGTAGTCCTAGATCTGCACTTCAATTCTAAAGTTCATTAAAATCTTAAACAGACTTATGTCCATGATAAATTTATAGATAGCACTAAATCCTTAATAATGGCAACTTAGTCATCTCTTATACTGATCTTAATGACTAGTGAAATATAACATTATTGGTACATACACTCCAATATATAAATATAAATATTAATATTTTTATATATTAAATGTCAACTACAGCAAAAATCACTTGACTCATGTCTAAAATGTAATAACCAGTGGGGATAGTTGCATAAAATACTATCAGAATGCTTTATAGCAGCTTAAGAGAGCAAAAAAATATCTTTTTACCATAGCAATGAAAAATGGAAAATTATTTAGAGATGTCAATGTGAGGCTCCCTACAACAAGTTGATATGCCATTTTGTAGGTTCATTAAAAGCCCGGTGACCAGAAGTAGTCAGGAGATCATTTATCAACAGTGTGGCACCCCATATATGACCTAAATATTTGAGAGTGAATATTTCAAAAATGGTATGATGCTGCCTCTTTAAAAGGTCATGGAAAAATGGATTGGGGCAATTATCACTTACTAGCAAAAGGTATTTTAAAAGAAAATTTATTTTTATATATGTTCCTTGATAAACAAAGAAAAAATTAAATTTATTTTACGTTGATATTCAAGTATCTACCATATACATTTTCTTAATTTAAAAAATATTTGGACAATGCTTTTTTTTTCCATAAGTTTGATTTTATTTCTCAGTAAAAAGTTACACTAAATAACAACAAAAAATCAAGCCAGTGTTATTTTTTTCTTAAGTAATAATAGAAACATCAATGTGAAGACTTCTAAAAATGTAAATGTGAAAATTTCTATAACAATTGACAACCCTCTAAAAAATGCTTGAAAAGGTGTATCTTACTTCATTTATATGTCAATAAAGAAGGGAAGCAGAAAGTAGTCATAGAGAGATTGTTATCAACACCACAAAAATGTCCATATGCAAAATTCTTTTTTTAAAAATTCATTTTATTACATGATAAGTTATCCTTAACAGCAATTTTTTTCTAAAAAGAAAATTGAAAGGAAAAAAGAACACATGTGATAGTTACTTCTGTGATTTTAACTTGGCACATTTGAATCAGTGAAACAAAGTGTCTCTTTGAATGTCACTTTCCCAATGTACATAAAATGGCAATTGAAATAAAGTTATGCTATTTTCTATGTCTCAATCTCAGAAGCTTTTTAAAAAAGCCATTTAACTGACTCAATGAATGGCCTTCAGTCCTATGTGTCCCATTTCAAAACCATAAAGTGAAATAGGAGTAGCTGTTATCAATATACCTTTTCGTTTTATAATATTTGTACTCTATTATGACAAAGAAAGGAGATATTTTATTCTAGAAACAACCTGGACTTTGTACCAATAGTAGGACCAAGGCCAGAAATCAGGATCTGGCTTGGTAGTCTTCAGGGGAAAGTGAAAGATGATCAGCCCTGTCCACCTACCAGAACACACGTTGCGTAAGAAAGATATGGGACTGGAGAAAAGGTGTCTAGTCCAGAGATTTTCAAATGGCATGCCACAAGAACTTTTAATGCATGGTAGACATGCTAATTCTTGGTCCCCACTCAGACCTACTCAATCCAAAACTCTGAAGGTAAGACTGAGCCATCTGCGTTTTAACAAGCCTTCCAGAACTTGAGTTCATATCCATTCAAGAGTAAGAACACTGCACAAGGAAAAAAAGTTAATTAAATAAAATAAAATGTGCAATACCTGACTATTTAGTTAGGGGCACTGACCTATTCTCCCTCAGATTGTCAAATAAAATGAGGACAACAGCCAACACAATAATAGCTCTGCTTTGAACCATAAATAGAGTTGCATTTTATTGGTCATGTCATATAATTAGGTTGTGTATAATAGGTTAATTCTTGGTACCAGAAGTCCTTATACATAAGTACAGGCACCTGCTTTTTTAAAAGGTCACTTTGGGGCAAAACATTTAGGTAATTATTATTATTTTTTGTAAATCAATCAAAATTATGCCTATTTTTGTCAGATTGGCAAAACATATATAATACATTTTTTGGTGTATCACGAGATCTTAGTAATTAGTTTCTGTGTGCCATGAGATGAAAATGGTTGGAAATCACTGGTCTAGTCTATTGCCAAGCAACCAATAGCCTTGATAAGCAGACTCCAAGAAAGAAGTAGACAGGTATTGGTGGTAGGGAAGGCTTGATGAAATTAATAATACTGTGACCCATTTCCATTGAAAGATGTTTTCATAGGTAATTGTTTTTCAATGGTTTATTATCCTGTCAGAGAGCAGTCCTAATCAGGTTAGGAGATGGCTCCTACAAATGCTGGTCAGCTCACTGCTCTTCATACATTCACAAAGGGTTGAAGGTACTTTGGGCAAAACAATGAGGGATGAGACCTCTAAACTGGAAATATTTTTAACCAAATAGTTTATATTCTTTCATATAATCCCTTATATACTATCATAATAATTTAAAGATGTGTTCATTTATTCAATCATTTATCAAATACCTATAATCTTACCTAATGTAAAGTGCACAGTAAATATAGTGATGGGTACTGGGATGAAGCAGGCCGCAGGCTCTTTACACTTAAGCAACTAATAGTGTCACCTAGAGTCTGACAGTGGAAATAAATGTACTGAACTGCACATACACTCATACACACTTGCAAACAAGAAAACAGTACAACAAATGAGTTATTAAATAAAATATTACTCCCAATTAGTTGGAATCCAAGGAGTTTTCAACAAGCTGATACTTGAAGCAGCAGAGTCCAGGCACATCCAAGCTGAGTGAAGAACCTTGTGAACAATGGCAGAGAGCTGAAAAATCCAGTCTGCTGGAGTTATAAGGATATGTTCCCCACTTCACCAGTGTTTATTCAGAAGCCAGATTAAAGCCAGATTATGAAACATCGTTTAAAGTTAACTTCATTGGACAGGCATGGAGGGAACTGCTGAAGATTTGGGTGCATATGAGTGACAACACTCGAGCTGCCCGTTGGGAAGATGCACCTGGTAGCTGTGTTTGGTGGAATGCTGTGAGAAAAGCATAGAGACAAGAGAAAAAAGGAGAAATTTGCACATAAGGGCTGTACAAAGCAAAGATTTGGACATGGAATATGTGATAGTTTACTCGCTTTAGGACAGCATGCACATAATTCTCTTTTGGGTTTGCAAATATTAGAATATACTCCTCGTTGGCTGGCTGGCATTGTTTTCATACTGCCCGGGGACCTCAACATTTTCAAGCAGGTTCTTTTATTACAGGTTAGCATTTTTACATACATATAAACTCAATTATCTTTTTAAATGAATAACTTATTTTTACCAATTGTTTTAAAAATATTTAATTATATCTAAAATATTTCATTGTTTTTAAGTAATGAAATATTAGTATAATAGTGTGGTTACCAAAACAATTCATTCATTTTGTCATTCAAAAACTTTTAAAAATATGTTGCTTTAGTTTTAGAGAATTTCTACCATGAACAATCAAAATAAATTTTTTCTGAAATTAGAATTCACCAACTTTTGAGAATATTTGAAGAAATAAGGGAGGCAATTAAAATTTATTTGGAATAGGAATATATAGAATAATATGGATGGTTAAATAGTCAGAGAAATGAAATTTATGAGGACACATAGATGATTACAGCAAGAAAAAGAAAAAGGAGAGAAAAAGTTCTCACACGCATTTCAAAACTTCTGTAGTATTGAAGTAGCCATTTCCTAGGTTGAAGAAAAAGACAACTGATTTAATTTAACAAATTTAAAATATTTTTGTTGTAAAGGGAATTAAACAGTTAATGCAGAATAGATAAAAAGATAACCCAGGGATGGGCATAAGGAAAAATACAGAAAAGGGAATTAAAAAAACAAAGAACAAAGTAACAATGACTTTGGGAGGAGACTACACAGAAAGAATAATGAAAACTACTGAAAGGACATTTGCATGGCACAAGTAAAGACTAGGTTCAACTCAGACAAGGGAAACAAACAAAAGATAAACAAATTGGACTACACCAAGCTAAATTATTTTTGCATATCAAAGGAAACCAACACAAAAAAATAAACCACTGAATAGGAAATCATATTCATCAATAATACATCTGATTAGAGGTTAATACCCAAAATGTATTAAGAACTGATACAACTCAACACCAAAAAAAGCAAACAATCCAATTTAAAAATGAGCAAAGAACCAAAAACAACATACAGATGGCCAATAGATATATGAAAAGATGCTCAATGTCACTAATTTATCAGAGCAAGGCAAATTAAAACCACAACGAGATATCACCTCACACTTCTCAGAATAGATATCAATACATTGAAAAACAAGTGTTGGTGAGAATGTGAAAAAAGGGAACCCTTGTACTCTATCGTGGGAATGCAGGTTGGTGCAGCCACTGTGGAAAACAGTATGGAATTTCTTCAACAACTTAAAAAATGGAATTGCCTTATGACCCAGCAATTCCACTTCTGAGAATATATCTGAAAAAACAAAACAAAACAAAACAAAACAAAATATAATTCAAAAGAATATGTGCATCTTTATGTGCATTGCAGCATTATTTGCAATAGCCAAGATCTGGAAGCAGCTCAGGTCCCATCAGTAGATAAATGGATACATAAATTGTGGTACATTTATAAAATGGAGTAATATTCAGCCACAACAGTAGAAGGAAAAGTTTACCTTTCAAGACTGCATGGGCGGGCCTGGAGAATATTATGTTAAGTGAATATGCCAGTCAGAGAAAGACAAATACCATGTGATTTCATATATATGTAGAATCTAATGAACAAAATAAACAAAATACAAAGAGATTCATAGATACAGAGAATAGACTGACAGCTCTAAGATGAGGGGGGCTTTAGAGGACTGGGCAAAAAGGACAAAGCAATTAACAAAAGCAAGCAAACACACCAAAAACCCCTAAGAGACAGACAACAGTATGGTGATTACCAGAGGGGGTTGGGGGTGGGGAGAAGTAGAAGAGGGTAAATGGAAGATAAATGGTGATGGAAGGAGACTTGGAGCGGTGAACACACAAAACATTATATAGATGATGTATTCTAGAATTGTACACCTGAAACCTATATAAACTTATTAACCAATGTCACTCCAATAAATTCAATAAAAAAAAAAGAGTAGGTTCAAATACTCCCACTATATAACTCTGGAACTGTTCAACTTGAAATAGTGCCATCCTCATTAACTTACATATTTTTAAACATTGTAAAATTATCCTTTTAAAATGCACTTTGAGTAAAATTTAAAATTCTATAAAACTATGATTCTTAAACACTTTTAAATGCAAGTTTTGATAAATTTTTATTCTGTAATAAATTGTTTTATTGTTCATTTATAGGTTTATTCTTTCACTTAATTTTCAGAGGGAATGCTTTTACCTTAGCAATTACTTTGAATACATTGGAACGAGTTAGTTTCTTGTATTGTTTAAAAAATAACTGCATTCTAAACAAAAAAATTAATCATAAAGTTGAGAAAATGTAGATCTATTTAAAGCTGAGATGACAGCTGTTGAGCATTGTGATGTATCATCTTGACATGAACTGAATGAGGTAGATTAGTGACTGACACTAGCAATGTCAGCATTTACATTACAGCACACACAAACTCCATGGAAATGTACTGTTAGCAACCACAATAAGCAGTGAAGAGTAATGAGATAAAAATTGACAATGTCAATAATCATAACCCCTCACAGACAAGAATAATGAACTACACATGTGTACATATAGGTGTATATTCACAGATCTATAAATGAAATATATCTTTCATGTCTTCCATCAAAATTAAATTTTGTATGGCAATAAATGCTCTGAAAACCTAGGTGATAAAGTAAATTTTGGTGTAGATTAAATGTAGACTATGTTTGCTGCAAAGCATAATGACAAAGATGGTGCTCCTTTAGAGATGGGGTAATCTGAAATACATGCTTTTCATATATTACATTTAGAGGTGACCAAAAGATCTATTTTTATTTTTCTATCTTTTTCTCTTTAACTTATACTGCACTAATTATGTTAACCTTTTTGCACACTTGATCTAGAAATTCTCTAAGCATTAGATAAAAAGTGATTTTCTTTTTATTGTAGCAATCTCATAAATTAGATTTTTTATAATTTAGAAAGAATGAAATATCTGACTCAGAATTTCTTTAGAAAGTTGAATTTATAAAAGAAAAATGCATTGTGATTTTAGTATTCTTTAGTTAGTAATTATTAAGCATGCAAAAATCCAAGTAATTTTAGTGCATGTTTAACAATGCTTTGAAAAGCATTGTTTATGAGAGTAAAATTTAACATATTGTTGTATGTGTATATGCATACTCTTTGATTTGTGCAAATTTTTCAGGAGATAACCTTACATTCTTAAATATTAATAATCTTGTAGACCCCTCTTTGTAGTTGCTAAGACATCTGAGGTCAACAAAGGAATTTCACTCAGTTCTGTGGATTCATAACCCCTACACCAGCAGGCTTAGAAACCTGACATACAGCCAGAGAGAAAGCAGGGGGTGGAGAAAGAGACAGGCTCATAAGTCCTATTCAATGACAAGTAGCGACAACTGGCAGTAGCTGGCCTTTGCAGTGGCAGTGAGGGGTACATCTAGGAAGTACACTCGGAACACCAGAAAGCCTTAGTGGATCAAAATGAAAAATGGTGAGGAGGAAAAATAATTTCCAATTCGGGAAAAACAATCTACTTTATTCAGCTTTTATCAACTGAGTAAAGTAGATTGCTAGATCTTTAAATCAAAAAAGATTGTTGTGAATTCTTTTTACTTCATCTCTATGGTATAGTAGAGTTTCTAGGCCATCTGAGAAAAAACAAACAATTCATACTGAATTAACTTCAAATCAATCACACACTTACACATATACACACACATTTCAAAACTATTCATTTAGCATTATTTCTATATTTCAGATATTATGGATGCAAAATTCACACATTATATTTTATTATGTGTCCTATATATAATATATTTACAATATAGGAACAATTTATATTTTATATATAAAAAAAATTGTGTGGATCAAACTGCAGTTTTTAGTTACATCATTGTTGACATATACATTTGCATGTGTGCTACATTCCATATGTCCCTGAATATCATCTCTCTTTTGTCTATATTTGCTTTGTAGATCTCGCCTTCAATGAAGCCATAGTCTGGTTCAGTTCTCTTATCATAAGAGACCAGTTACATCTGTTTTTAGCAAAGCTGTAACTTTTAGTTTGAAAACCACATAAAGAAAAACTACCAAAAGTTAAACATGCTAACAGAGGGAAATTATGAGTAAATATGTAATTCTTAAAATATAAATATGAAAAGAAAAACATATATATGTATTACATTTCATAATTGAGAGAAAACATTACTTAGGATATAGTGAGGTATATTTTGTTATTTAGATGTTTTGCATAGTTCTGCTCCTCAAGAAAAATATATTCAGGATAATTTTTAAGTTTTGCAACACCTCTGTTTTATTTTAAACCTTATATTATAAAATATCTAATGCTGCCATCACTCTCCATATCGGATCAATGATCTAGTCTGAATAAATTAATTGATCTACTTAAAATATGAACAGCTATTGTGAACTAAAATAAGCAAATAATTTATCTCATCAATATTAACTTAAATGTTTTCGCTTTTGCACATTTTTATGTGCAGAGTACATGTTTTAATAGTAAGCCTTTAGTCATTTTTAAAAAATTGAATGAATAAACTAGGTAGATTTTGAAAATTATTCACCAGTGCCAGTCTTTGATTCTGAATGTATTAGAACTACTGAAAGTGCACTTATTCCTAAATAATATTGTAGTGGGTTTAGCAATAAATAATAATAAACTAAGTTCTTTTCAATTCAGTTAAATTTATGACTATTTATATTGTTAATCTGGGGTTTTTTAGGCATTTTAAAAATTATCTCGGCTTGCATTATTTCAAATATATGTTACTCTAATGCACAGGGGATTCTTCAGTAAATGTCTATCAAATCCAGCATTTCACTTGCTTTTTTTGTCTTCTCAAATTTAAAACAGAAATAACAAAGGAAGCTGAAGTTATTTTAAGTATTTTTTTTCATTTTGGACATTTACATTTCCACTTGTGTAAGGTTTTGTTTTTATGGTTTGCTTTTGTTTGTTTTCTCTGACACAGGATTTTCAAGTGTGTAATTCTTATTTATGCCTCAGCTTCTTATAGTATCTCTTTTTTATGGATCCTTTTATATATCAAAGGTATATCCTTTCACATGCTGACTTGAGTTGAATAACATGTAGTTTATTTTCCTTTCATTGTTATAATTTAAATAACCACTCGCTCATGAGTTGTAGGTTCATCTTATCTTTTGCTTATTAAATTTAATATGAAGAGTTTAATATGAATGCTAGCATACCTGAGTTTAGGAAGTAGAAGTGGTCTTGCTTTTTAAATACATTTGGTTTTAAAGAGAAAATTTGATGTGTGAAAGTATTCTTATAAATATATGTGTATATGTTATATATGAAAATGTAAGTGTGAGTGTGTATAGATATGAAATAAAAAGCTTTCTAGGTGTTTTGCCCTAGTGACTTAAACCATAGCAACATTTGCCCAGTTTGACACACATGTACCTGCTAAGGATATACTTGTGGTATAAACACCATTATTTATGTTTTCCCCTGATCTTCTTTCCCCAGTTGCCACACAGTGGTATGTGAGCATGTATTTGTGTAAAAATATGCACATCTTTAGTGCTGCTGAATTTGTGCATACTATTTAAATTACTTTAAGTGCAATAAAACTGCTAGGGAAATATTTAAATATATATGCATATGTGTGTATATACTTATATATACACACACACATAAAAAATCAGTAAGACTAAAAGAAATACATTTTGTAACATACCTACATATACTCAAGCAGACTAACAAGTCCAGCATGCAGATATTTTGAGAAAAAACACATTTGTTTCAAACAGACATTGTTCTTAAGCTGGCAGTAAAAAGAGTTTTCTTTGTATTTGTTGTATTTCTATATCCAATCTTTTCAGACTTACTTGTTTGAAGTCATTGAAAATGATAATTGTAAGAGCTACTATTTATGTGTCAGACACTGTGCTATGTACTTTTCATACATTATTGTTATTTAATCTTTAACCACAAACCTGTGAGTTAAATATTATTATCCTCATCTTGTGGGTTGGTTAAAAATTCACCCAATGAGACACAGGAGACATAGTCACTAAACAGCAGATGCATATGCCAAACCAAAGTTTATGCTCGAAGCATTATATTATTCAGCAAATGCTAGAAAAAACTGAAATTTACTCTGAAGAATTTATAATAAGAATGATGCTTACATTGATAAGGAAAAATTTAAAAATAGAATGAGAGTATCACTCTATGTTAAATTAGGAGCAAATAAATATTGCTTTATTTCCCTCCTAAGAATGTCTATTATCCAGAAAATTAAAACTTCCAACTTGATTCCATGAGTCTAATAAGACATACATTTTTAATATAAAGTTCATGTTAATATAAATTCCATAATATATACATACATATAAATAACTGTGTAAATGAACTTACAAATACAGATTTCTAATGTTCTCAAAATTGAAGATTAGTTAAAACATTTTAGGCTGAAAATGTATAGTATCATGCTGAAGTGTGTAATTTACCTATGAATCCACTCAGCAGAATCTATCTTTCTTATAATGAGCTATGTAAGATTTTTCTTTTTCTTTTGTGACAAGGTATTTTCCAAATAAACAGAATTCCTATTTATAGCAAATAAGAATTTGCTATATTCTTATTTTTGCCTACTGACAAAAGAGGCAAAAAATCCAGTTTTACAAATGTATAGAAAAGTCCAACACCTTTTATGGACTGAAATTCTATAATTAACAAAAAAATCCATATTGCAATCTATTCAATGAATTTTGAAAAAATAGCACAGTAAACACTTTGGAAAAATAATTCAATTACATTTTAAATTTCCTGTTCCTACTGCATGTAAGGTACTGTGCTAGTGCTTCATAATTTATTGAAATTTAACATTATAACACATACAAATGTTTTTATAATTATATTTAAAAATATAAATTGCAGAATTATATTTGTGAAGTATTTCCTCTGAAAGGAATTGTAACTAAACATTGTATCAATGACGTTCAGTAGATAATCAGCCTACCACATTCTATTTTTGTGATAAAGTGTATTATCACAGTTGCTACTTACAAAAACACCTATATTACATGTGGCTTACTCTGGTTACTTTGATCAAATTAGAGGTGCAAAATTCTTGCATCATTTATCATATACATATTGCCTACTTTCTAGCCCTATATTCACTGTGGACATGCTAACATACTAAACTGAGGGAAATGAAGTTTCATCTTAGATTAATAAAATTATGCTTCTTAATAGCTATATATTTAAATGCTAGTAATATGTTTATCTTTTTAAAAATTATAGTTTTGACAAAACATTTTTGTGAAAATTTACTTCTTGAAAAAAATATATTTTTAATTTTCCATTAACAAAGTTCATTACCATCATTCTCTTTTTATATATGAGACCAGAGACATGTTGGGAGTTGGGAATGGGGCTACCTTTCAATAGCTGAAACTAAATGGTGGTACAGGCATTAGAATTTAGTTACCAATTGCTCTAAACACCCTTCTTTTCTTGTTCTTAAAATAATAAATTACTTAAAGAAAGAAAACAATCTCAACTGATTTATAACTTTTTCAAACTTCTGCAAGTTATGAAATCATTACATACATGCTTTGGTCATTGTCCTTAGATGTGTTTATAACTTGATCCTATGTATAGAAGTATGACAGGAGAGATTTTTTTTTTTAAGTTTTATTTTTTTTCTTCAGTATAGGTAAAATATCTTGATAAATGTAGTGATTTTCTTATTTCAACTTAGCAACCTAATTTGATCCATATTTGTGTTTTATTGGTTTAAATATTTAAAGGTAGTCCACAGCTATTAACATTCACGTGTATAGCTAATAAGAATGCGTATTCTTGCTTAGGTAAATTTGTGCTGTTCTAATTGCTGGAGAGTGCATCTGTCAAGAGATAAATGAGCTTGGTTAACAATATAAAATGAGATAAGATTCCCTTTGGATTGTTAGAAGGATAAACTTACTTGTAATAGATATAACTTTAATATTTTCCTCCTTAATAAGATATTCACGGTAATAAAAATAAATAAATAATTGTAATAATTAATAAAATAATCCTGTTTTCTCCTCCCATTTGTTCATAAATATTTTATTTTAATTGTATATATCATATGTAAATATACATCTTCCACAATAATTTATCATGATTAAGCAATCGCATAATATTCCTCCCAGAAACCCTGCCTGGCAGATATTTTCATTCCCATCATACAAATGCAGATGTCAAAGTCCTAAGGTGATGTGTACGTCTTCACCATCATGGGACAAGCAGTAGCAGAGAGAGGTTTGAATCTAGGTCTACATGGTTCATTTCATGGGCCACAGTTCTAAAGCATCGTCCATTTTCCCTGCACTAAGAGTCTGAGTTTAGTCCTATAATAGTAAGGTGAAGATGGTAGGAAGTAAATTCTGCATGTCTACCCCTTAGTACAGTGCAGTCAAACAATGTATTATAAACACCACAAAAATATGCATTATCATTTATCTTGTTCCATACAAGCACTATCCATGAAACTAATGAAACTAAGTCATGCTAAGATATGAATCACTGTTAAACACTCTTCTTGCTCCTTGCCTTTCTGTTAATCTATGTGGATAATTTCCTGAAAGATTTCTTTTAAAGTAGAACATAGTAACCAAATGATTATCTGATTAATAGAGGTAAGATAACAAAGGGAAACAAATAATTCAAGTAAACATTGGTTAAAATTTGGGGGGTTAGTGGTAATAAAAGTAAGTTGAAAATATACTATAAAACCACAAAATATATTTTAATTGAGATATATAGATGAAAATCTATGACTAGACATTAAGTGATATAGCTATATCTATGTCTATATCTATCTATACTTATATCTATCTACATATATCTATGTACGTATGTGTATACACAAACACAGCACACTGGACAGCTATCAATGCCTCTCTCTGTCTCTCTCCCTCACTCTTTCTCTCACACACATATACTATAAGTGCAGGTATGAATATGCATGTTTATGAATTTATGTCAATACCTATAATCATTCAGTATTATTGTATATTGTTAAGTATGCCACAAATTGGATCATATGCTTTTTTTTAAAAAGATTTTATTTATTTATTTTTAGAGAGAAGGAAAGGGGAGGGAGACAGAGAGGGAGAGAAACAGCAATGTATGGTTGCTCCTCACATGGCCCTCACTGGGGACCTGGCCTGCAACCAAGGCATGTGCCCTGACTGGGAATCGAACTGGGACCCTCTGGTTCCCAGCCCGTGCTCAATCCACTGAGCTACACCAGCCAGGGCGGATCATATTCTTAAAACATAAAATTTATGTAGCAAGATCTATTGTAGCACTAACTATAAGGCAGGAGTTAATTGTCAGAATGACTATCATCGAAAAATCAACAATGTGTTGCCAAGGATGTGGAGAAAAGGGAACCCTTGTGCACTTGTTGGTAAGAATACAGATTGATGCAGCCACTGTGGAGAACATTATGGAGTCTCCTCAAAAAATTGAAAATGGAACTGCCTTATGACCCAGAGTATATATCATAAGAAACACAAAACACTAATTAGAAAGAATATATTCACTCCAATGTTCATCGCAGCATTATTTACAATAGCCAAGATTTACAACCAGTCCAAGTACCCATCAGTAGATGAATGGATAAAAAAAGTTGTGGTACATTTACACAATAGAATTTTTTTTGCAGTAAAAAGAAAGAAATCTTACCTTTTGTGACAGCATGAATGGACCTGGAGAGTATTATCTAGGCCAATTAAGCCAGTCAGAGAAAGACAAATGCCATATGATTTTACTTATACGTGGTATCCAATGAACAAAATAAACAAACAAAATAGAAACATAGACTAATAAATACAGAGAACAGACTAATGAATGTCAAGGGGGTAGGAGTTAGGAACTGGGCGAAAAAGAAGGGATTAAGCAAAAAACAAACAAACAAAAACCAACTCAGATCTCAGACAAACAATATGGTGATTACCAGAGGGAAAGGGGGTAGGAGTAAATAGAACAGGTAAAGGGCTATAAATGGTGATGAAAAGAGACTTGACTTTGGATGGTGAACACACATTACAATATACAGATGATGCATTACAGAACTGTACACTTGTGAGCTATATATATTTTTCTACCAGAAGTTTTAATCTAGAAAATTATATGGTTTATAAAAATGCCATAAACTTGGATCATTCACTGATCTATTACTTTGAAATGATTTCCTTTTTCTTTCTCTCTTTTTTTATTGTTGTTCAAGTACAGTTGTCTCCATTTTCCCCCGCCCACTTCCCCCGACCCCAGCCATCCCTACCTCCCACCCTCTATCCTACCCCCCTTTGACTCTCCCTGTGTGTTCTTTATACATGTTCTTTGATGACCCTTCCTGATTTCCCCCCTTTATCCTCTTCCACCTTCTCTTTGATTACTGTCAGTTTGTTCTTTATTTCAATGTCTCTGGTTCTATTTTGCTTGCTTATTTCTTTTGTTGATTAGGCTCCCTTATCGGTGAGATCATGTGGTATTTGCCTTTCACCACCTGCCTTACTTCACTTAGCATAATACTCTCTAGTTCCATCCATGCTGTCATGAAGGGTAGGAGCTCCTTCTTTCTTTCAGCTGTGTAGTATTCCATTGTATAAAAATACCATAGGTTTTTTTTTTATCCACTCATTTACTTATGGACACTTAGGTTGCTTTCAACACTTGGCTATTGTAAATTGTGCTGCTATGAACATTGTGTGCATAGATTCTTTTGAATTGGTGCTTCAGGATTCTTAGGGCATAATTCCAGCAGTGGAATTGCTAGATCAAAAGGCAATTCCATTTTTAGTTTTCTGAGGAAATTCATACTGTTTTCCACAGTGGCTGCACCAGTCTGCATTCCCACCAACAGTGTACTAGGGTTCCCTTTTCTCCACAACATCACACCAATAAATTCAATAAAAATTTTAAAAAGGCAGGTGTTAGACAAATACCTAAAATTAGAGTTAAAAAATACCCCACTGAATCTACTTTTTAATTATTGTCAACATTTTATGTCATCATTGTAAAGGTAATATAATCATTCTTTGCCATAAAATACAACTTTTTAAATATTCCATATATTATAAATAATGTGTATTTGTGTCAGAAATAATATTAAGTTTATAATGAAGGGAGTATGATTTTTCTGGTTTTGTTGTTGACAGAATTTGTCATGTAGCCTTGGATTTCCAAATGGAGGTGCCATTCTTAAAATTATTACTGAAGGATTAGATAATTAACTGTATTAAAAATGTGTGTCATCACTTTCTTGACGCTAAATGTGCTTTGCTTTTTTTTAATAATTTCTGTACTCTTTTAAACTGAATTGCTAAAATTGGAAGTAAAATCTGGATGTTCTCAAACTCATGAAAATATTTTCCAATAAACATTTCTTCTAGGTACTGAAATTCAGAATTCAACTTTATATCTTGACAATATCATGGCAACATACTTCTTTTGGAGGTTTTTCTTCAATTTTGCTTTTACTAACTATACAAAATTCATATAGATCATACAGGAAAGTTAGGAAAATACTGTATTTTTCCATGTATAATGTAGTCTCATATATTGGACACCCACATTTTTTGGCCCAAATTTTCAGGATAAAAATCTTGTGTTTAAAATTTTTAACCCAATTATTTATTTATTTATATTAAGAAACTAAATCGATTATCATATTCCAGGGTATTATTTTGCATAAAGATGTCATTATTGCTTTCTAGAGTTTCGTTTTTAACACATAAGCATAAATAAAATAATTAAAAGCACTATATAGATGTGGAATTAGTACTACCCATGTATAATGTGCATCCTTATTTTTCCCTCAAAAATTTGGGGGAAAAAGTGGGCATTATACAACAAAATAAGGTACTCCATGGGTTTAAAGCTAGACAAACTCATGGGTATTTTGTTAACATAATTCTGAATCAAATCTAAATCTGATTACTAATTTTTCCAAATAATCATTCCTAATTTATACTGGGAACAGTGTAAATTTATGTTTACACTTTAATTTATTATAAACAAGGCATAGCAACTTATAACAGCTTACACTTTTTCATCAATAGTGAATTAAATGAGTAATATGCTTAAGGGGAAAAAAAAACCCTCAGTGAATAGCTATAGTATTAAGGACCACTGCTAAATTCTAGCTGAAGTAATTGGGTATATTAGATGACAGCTATATGAATGGATAAATATATGAATGGGTGACTGGTTGGCTGGATGACTGATTGATCAATAGTTACACACACACAAAGGGAGAAAAGAAAACAGGAAGGGATCATTTAGTATGGTTTTAAAATTTCTGTTAAATTTAACAGTGAATTGATATTACTTAAGTTAGAGATATAAAATATGACAAGGTAACTTGAGAGGTGCTTGTGTTTTGAATATATTTAACTTTTTGTAAAAAAGTCTGTGGTTGTAATTTGCACAATAAATTTTTAGACTTTTCTCTAAAATGTTGCTGGGAAGATCTCATATTTCACACATTTTCAACAATTCTTAGTCATCAATCAACATGCAACCGTGTCTTTATAACATTCAAGGCTTTTAATTATTATGTTATGAAATCTAATGATTACTTTATTTACTCCTCATAGAGACTAAGTTATGTACAGAAATTTAATTCAACAAGGTCAGTCAACTGCACAAGATAAACTGCCATCAAGATCTTTCCATGAGAGAGAAGATAAATTAGGGTAGAGGTAGCCAGAAAAAGAGAGAGAGGATAATAGAGGGGCAAGGAGAAGTTTACATTTGTTTTTCCTTTGTTTTATTTTGTTTTAATATTTGGTAAATAAGCTTCCCCTTATAAATAATGATGATACTTTGATTCAAGGGAAACATCATTCTTGGGACATCGAATGACTTAAAATTAGGCTGTGTTTTCAATGGAATATTGCACAGCAGTAAAAAAGAAGGAACTCTTTACCCTTTGCCACAGCATGGATGGACCTGGAGACTGTCATGCTGAGTGAAATAAGCTAGTCAGAGAAAGACAAATACCGTATCATTTCACTCATTTGTGGAATTTAATGAACAAAATAAACTGAGGAACAAAATAGAACTATAGTCATGGACACATGGAACGAACTTACAGCTGTCAGAGGGAAGGGGGAGTTTGAATGAAAGAGGGAAGGTGAAGAAATTAGCCAAAGAATATACATATGACCCATGGATACAGACAACAGTGAGGGGATGGCCATAGGGAACAGGGACAAGGGCTGGGCAGAGGCAAATGAATGGGAGAGTGATAGGGACACATGTGTTAGTGTCAATAATAAAATAAAATATGATGCATATAACAACTAAAAAAATAAATTAGGCTGTGATTTGCCTCGGCCACTAGTCTGCTTTCATTTCATCAAACTTGAATCGAAGATTAGAACAGAGGCTTTCATCCAAAAGGCTCACCTTCCCCTTGTTTCCCTTTTCTCTCCCCATTTCTCATCTATTTCTGAAACTTTCTATCATAATATTTTCTTCCCTTTCTCCCATGCTCTCTCTTTCTCCTTCCTTTTCTTTTCTTTTTCAGTCCAAACTCCAGGTCACTCCTTTGCCACAGACTACAATCTTGGTGGTAGCAATTTACCGGACCCCAGCTATATGTTCTATCACAGTTCATGGCCCAAATCCAAATGAAATACACTGGTAGCACTGGCTAAATTTCACCATCGTTTGGTCTGTGGTATTAACATCTCTTAGGTTTAGCAACTTACCCTCACTCTTCTCATACTGTCACCTTTTTCATTTATTCCTGTCCTTTTCTATCTTTTAAAGGTCATTTACAAGTCAGTAAATCAATATTTATGTGCAATGTTTTTTAATAAAGAAACTTCTGAAAATGTCATCAAGTAATTTTTGTCAAAAGGAAGTTCTACCATGCATAGTGGAAGGCCATTAGAGAGTCTTACATTTGAGTTTTGCTCTCAGTGGGGATTATCCACAACTTCTTTGTTACATGTAAAAGAAAATTTGGAAAAGTAATTTAAGTTTTATCCTAACACTTTTGTATATCTCCCTAAATAAATTTTTATCTTTATTATTGGTAAATACTTTTCGAAAAACAATAATCAAGATACCATTAAATTAGACAATAATCTTTTCTAAGGTTCTGAAATTTTCTGATACAATATAGATTTCTTTTTATTGTGACCATGATGATGAAACTGACAGGAATGAACTAAAATGTCATGAGAGATGTTTTCCTTCTCGTATTTACAACTGGAAATAATTCAGCCAAAACGTTTATATGAGAAAACACTTTTGATGCATCAAAGGAATTATATAAAGTTTAAACACAGCATGAATGTCAACTTTGAGAAAACTAAGAATGATTTTTAGAAATTATTTTCAGTCTCTTATCCATTTATATTAGGCATCTCCTTCTGGCCATGAAGGTTAAAATAGATATGTATATATATTTGATGATGTCTGATGCAATTTATCTTTCCAACTCTCAGTGGTTGAAGTCTTTCCCAAAGCATATAAATGAGCCACAGATTCTAAATTTTATTAAATAGTTAAAAAGAAAATAAAAACTTAAACTGATGAAAGCCAAAACTCATCTTGATTTCTAAGGCATAAATATGGTTACTTTCAGGTAATTATAAATTTTTAAAAAACTGGGATATAAGTCATAGAAAAATTATTCCAGATCGATTGGATAATGGTGGAACTTTTGGCTGTCTTTACCTACCCAGAAGGAGGAGCAATTAGAGTCTGACTGTGATATTTGAAGTAACTTGTTGATAAAAGAAAATAATAAATAGTATAAAAAGGACGTTGAAATGTCATCATGCTTTCTGTGAAACTCTAAGTTGGTCTCTAATCATTTTTATACTTTTTATGTGACTATTTACATCCAAATATATAAAAAAATGAACATGAACCATAGTGACTGCATCAAATGTCACCTATGCTACCTCTGAGCTACTAAAAAGACTTTAAAAGTCCATCTAAGTATGTAAGGCAAGAAAAAATACACCAAACTATGATAGAATATTGCTTGGCAACTTGAACCATTTCCAGGAAAAGTACTTTCTAATAGAAGACACTTTATTTGTATCCAGGCGGTCAAGTGCATTATATGTACATATATGTATTATATGTACATTAATAATTTTGTAAATTATTTGTTTAAACGAAAAAGGTCAAATAAAGTTTTAGTATGAGAATCAGGAAAGCAAAAGGAAATATACTCTCTGTTTCCATCTTGCTACAGGAAGTGTTCCAATTTCATACTAATCCTATGAATATGAAACCACATAGAATTTTTCTCAAGCTATTTTATAAAGGATTTATTCAGATAATTATTCTATTCACCACTGCCCTCTATTAAAATCTACCATTTTACTCTGCATGATACTAATCTCAAACTACGTATTTTTCATCAAAAGTACAATATCTACAAACAGCAATTTGTAACACAAAAGAATTAAATTTGCTTGTTACCAGATCCATTTTGTTTTGTCCCTTTCAGTTGAAAGGTGATGTAACCGAAAGAATATGCTAGTGTGTAGATTGTGTTGGAAATTGGAAAAGTGGGACAAGAATTGTCTTGAACTCAAAATGATGCCTGTATCTCATGAAATCGCCTGACTGAAACCATAGCAAATAGGTGGATTTATATCTGTCATTTAGTATCTTGAGAAATTAGAAACTGATAAACTTGCTATTTCTGATTAAGTTTTTGTATTTTTATAAAAATACAGGCACAGGAATGAAATCACAGTCAGAGCTAGAAGATACTAAGTTTGCTAGATGCAATTAAAAAATACATAATTACCAATGAAGTCACTTAGCAAAAGAATGTATAGCAGCTCTGCTTTGGGAGCTTGCACTTGATTTCCTATGAAAATTAATCGGCTATCAAACAATCTTCAGCCACTGAGGATGATTATGAAAAGGGAAGAAAATGCCCTTTGTGTAGGTGAAATGTGTCGTGGACTGTCATCGTAATATACCTCAGTGAAATGAAGGTTAATTCTGATGTACAACCTGCATGACAGTCATTATCAGTGAATCATGAAAATAAATTAAGGTACTGAAATAGATACGTTCTTCTCTCATACACAGTGGGTATCCTGTGAGGAATGGACAGATGAACTTTACAGATTATTATTGGAAAATAGTGTGGAATTCAATTAATACACCTAAAGACACCTTTATAGAGGGCAGCCATAATTTAAATGACAGCAGGAAGTAATTTTACTGGATATAAGTCAAATTTTCAGAATTTCATGTTCTACATTATTAATTTTTTTAAATCCTTAAAATACTGGTTCCTTGTGCTAAAAGAAGTAGACCCTTTGTTCAAAGTTTCTTTAAATTGAAATAATTTTACATAATTATTTTGGCCTTTTTTGTAAAATTAAGCCTCATTCTCATTGAGAAATGGAATAAATCAGTTAATATATCCCTTAAATATTCACTGTCTTTCAGTATTTAGTGACTCCAGGTTTCTTACACATAATGAAATCAGCTCTCTAAATTTGTTCTCAAGTGCAAATAGATGATAATTTTTTATGTGGAAATTCTGAGAAGAAAATAAATTGAGGCACTAAAGAATAGGGTAAATGGCAACCTTCAACAATAAAGGTTAGATTTAATCCAAGCAGGCATCTGACAAGCTGCTGTACACGTTGAATCCATATCAGTGTGACCCTACCACAGACCTTCTTTATCCATTAATCTACACTTCTTTTAGCAGAGAGTTGAATTAGCTCACTGACAGGGCATTGCCTGCTGATTAGCGTACATCATTCTATAGAGCAGAAATAAAAGAATCACCCTCCTTCATTTAACTCCTCTGTACAAAATGATGCAAATTTTCCTTCTTTCCAAAAGCAACAAGTTCATATTTAGGCTATACGGAAGCTCTGGCTTCATTATTGACATTTTTCAAAGGATTTAATCCAAACCCTGTGCAGAGAAAAAGAAAGCACCGTGTGTGTGTGTGTGTGTGTGTGTGTGTTTAAATCAGGTTAAGTATGTTAGTACATTTAAGTAACTTTTATTTGAATAAATTGAAGAAAATTACAAATATGTTTTTACTCATTAACTGGTATTATTTTCTTCCCCCCAAAAAAATCAAAGCAAAAAACATATTGGCAAAGGATTAAATTTTTCTTTATTATTTTTAAAGGAAGGAAGATAAGTAGAAGATTATAAATTAGGGAGAGACAGATTTCTAGAATACAATTTATAAAGGTAATATGTTGTTTAAAATGTATCTATCATAAGAACTATGCTGAAGGTAACAATCAATGCAGTATTTTCTAAGACAATAAAAATACTTAGTTTGCAAAATATTTTAAAATTCCAAGTAAAATGATTTAGTTTGATTTATGAAAAGATACAAAACACTTTAGATAAAATAATAGCTATGGCATTAAACAAATATGTATTTGAAATATTCTTTTGAGAGATCATACAATTTGGACAAAGTTCAACTATTATCATTAAATGCATTTAAATGTTAAACCTTATAAAACTCATATCATGCCTATTTCATTGCTAATCACACAATTTTCTATAATTTTGATGCACTTATCTAGCATAGGAATGGCCTCTAAAGTCACTAGTTAGGCAGTAAATTTTATGTATCATTCTTTTTATGGTAAAATATTTAAAACTGACTTAATTGGATTAAATGCCCATTCTCTTGATGTTATCATCAATATTTGTTTAGAAAGTGAATTTGGAGTTTGATAGTATGAGAGGAGGGAAATATAATTACTTAGACATCTCTGAAAGGCAGTGAAATTTAGGAAGGTTAAATAATTTTGGACTTTGTTATCCTACTGAACAGCATTATGTAATTACCTTTTACACTATTATTTTCAAAAACCCCAGTTTCTTAAGAAAACAATATTTCTAAGATGAGAGTATAGTTTCAGCGAACACTGATTTGACAGTGATACAGTGTCCCTGGGAAGTTGTACCTTCTATAGATAGTATTTTCAGCAATGACGTACAAATGTGCACTTTGCGCAAAAGCATGCAACATATTCGAGAATGTCCTGTTCAAAAGCGGGAACAGGTAAATTTTTTAAAAATCTTACCATCTATATTAACGGACTCTTTAAAACTCCGTATATGCTTCAGTTTGATGTTTTCAACCAAATGAGACGACAGCAAAATCAGAAAGAAATAATAGCACTGAGGACAATCTTGCCCCTTGAATCTCGAGCTAGACACAGGAGCAAAATTAACGCGCTGGAGCCATCTTCTGACTGCTCGGGACTGCGGCACCTCACAACGGATGCAACGCTAATAAGTTAGGTGGCCAGGAGCTCCCACAGACACGTCAGGTTTTTATATCCTATTTCTTTTCCCTAATGACCTGCCTTAATATGTACTACACTTTGGTCTTCTCCTGTCTCCTTTCCCTCTTTCCGAAAAGAAGCAGAATGCAATTATTTGGATTTGGGTTTCATTTGTGACGGACTCTGAAAGAGAGCTGTCTGAGTCTACACAGGCAAAGAGATCTGGTGAAAGGAGGCAATTACCCAGAATTTCAGGCCCCAAATTTCACAAAGAGAACAAAATTCATACCTGCCATTGGGAGGGGAGAGAGTCAATCTAATTGACCCAGACTGAAAGATTTCTGAAGTTAATTGCTTTATTGGGGAAGAAAGAAATATTGAAAAAACATGTTCTATTTTAGAGAAATCTTCCTACTCTACATTATGTCTGATTTCAGATGTGTTTGAAAGCTGTTAAAACGCTTAGGCACTAAACAGCACAATAAGTGACTGGGTGAAACGCTGTATTGTGGACCAAAGTTAAAAAGCACAACTCCTGCTCAGTCTCAAATTCACGGGGCAACTGTGTCTATTTAACCTTTTGAAAATAAGCAAATTAGTTTTTGCTAACAGTCAGAGTAGATCCATAGTGGCATAAACATATACCCAGAGAATGTTTACTTGAAACCTTCTCCTCCTGATATACCTGTAAGAGTGAGAACTGAGAGAAAAACACAAATGTGCCCTTTAGGATCCTGTGACTACAGCAATATATTCCTCTTTATGATTTCAAATATTGATCAATTGCTCTGCACACACAGCGGTTGTAAATTTTTTTCAGTGTATTTCTATGAAAAGCAGAAAATGTCAACATTGTAAAAAGAGCTTGCCATTAGACATTATTGATGAAAATTCTCAAAAAAAGTCTGCTTAAAACTCGTCTAATCCCCACATAACTATATATTTTGTGCTTAAAATAGGGGAAATTTGGAAATAATGCTGGCATTATATTTGTTTTCACATAGTATTTTACCTATATTTTATTATGTCTAAAAGTATGTTATTGCTCTATGTGTATGTAAGATGAAAAAACAAGTATTAGTATTCTATAAAACAAAGATATATTTAAAAACTAGTTAAAAGTGGCCAGGTTTCAAACATTCGCCCAGACACTGATGGAATTTCTACAGTTTTAAAGTCTAAAAGTTTTTTTCTTCCTTTCTTCTTCATTTCTTTTCTTGATATTTTACAAAGCACTTTTTAGTGCTATAGGAAAAAATACAACTGAATATGAGCATTTTAGAGAGTGTGTTTTTTTAATTAGAAACAACTCTAGCTTTCTCAGTATAGTTTTATTAATATGAATATATATGTATATGTATATACAGGCTGGGGCAAAAGTAAGTTAATAGTTCATATGGAAAATAATACAATAATAAATAATAATTACAAGAATAAACTGTGTTACACATACAACTGTAAACCTACTTTTGCCCTTCCCTGCACATACACATATATATGGAAGATATTTTAAAATAATGATTTAAAGGGCTAGATTTAACATTGGTTTATTTTGTCAGAATATTTTAATG
>PVJI01004556.1:0-75000 GCA_004026765.1 Micronycteris hirsuta | reverse complement strand
TTGGTGAATCTCTAGTTCAGCATTTCATTACATTATGATGAACAGTCAGGAAAAATCATCATATTATTACCAGAGAGGGTTAAGTCTGAAAGTTGTAAATTAAAAAAAAAATCATTGACATTCAGAGGAGAGAGGGACAGAGAGAAAGACACTGACACATACCCTCTTTTGGTGGGTGGCTGCAGGACACTTCATGAAAAAGGACTTGTATTCTAGGTAGCTTTTCCTTAGGTTTAAATGATAAAGAATTTAGTCTTGGTGGAAAAAATAAGCAAGATGTTTGTGAAAGTTTGAAGTCTAGTTTGGCCACTAGAGCTGTGACTGGGGTAAGATGAATGCATGGCCCTGAGAATAAGTAGTGCCACCTTAAACTTTATGCCCTCTGCACCTCAGTTGCCTCATTCATCAAGCTTAAGTAAGCGGTCAGTCTGTCTTTGAATCTCCAAAGTTCATACATTGTTCTTTATTAAAATAAATGGTCCACCTTATTTAAAGCTCATGGTCTTTCTGTGAAAACTTATGCCAATCCTTAAATACAAAGTCAATGTATGTGACATTGCTGAGTTGCTCTTGTTGAAGTAGAAGTGGGCACTGGAGCTCAACCAAACCAGCTTAAATCGCTTGTTCTAATCTCTAACCACTTACCCACTCTGTCTCTTCATTTCTCACCCTGCCCATACCAATGACAGAAAACTTCAAGAAGCATGATTTTAAAACTCTGCATATTTTTTTATTAACTTATTCAACAAAGTTTGAACACCTAGAATGTCCTGGGAAATGTACCATGTGTTGATGATAGAAGGTTGACTACAGAAAACATGACTCTTGTCTCATGGTAATTACAGGCTAGCTACAAATGAATATCAGGTAAGGGCTTTGTGAAAAATGGAGCTAGAAAAAAATCCTAGGGCCAGAGTAGGAGAGAATATTAATACTAAGTTAGTTTTGTTTGTTTCATGTATTTGGATTTTTTCCAATAAAATGATGATGAGCTTAAGCTACTAGTTAGGTATATTAATCTAGAAATGTAATATATATGATGGGTTATGGCAAAGAGGGTGAAACTAAAAACACTTACAATTAGGAGACTATGATAACAATCCAAGTGTGATATGCCTGAATTTAGGTAGGAATAACAAGGATAAGAAACAAGGATTACATTAATGCATATTTGGAGTAATTTTTTTCAATGATAGTCTATTTGGCCTATACAAGACTATTTACT
The DNA here is from genome assembly GCA_004026765.1 of Micronycteris hirsuta. Taxonomy (NCBI): domain Eukaryota; kingdom Metazoa; phylum Chordata; class Mammalia; order Chiroptera; family Phyllostomidae; genus Micronycteris; species Micronycteris hirsuta. The sequence goes on along the minus strand of PVJI01004556.1, from coordinate 73,775 downwards.
AGTCTACAAACATGCTATACTTTTTCATGCTTCCATAATTTTAGTGCTTCTCTCTAAATATATAAAAAGTCATTTTTGTTGTTTTCTGAAATTCTCTGCCTGGTAGACTATTGCTCATCTTTCAAGAACTCGTGCATTTTATTTCTTCAGTAAAGTCCTCTTCAGGATCCCACTTTTCTCTTTCTTAATGTTGCCATGACACTTTATTCCTCTATTTTAGATTTTCCATATTATGTTACAATGCTTTGCTAACTGCTTCTCTTCTTCAGTGGGCTGGGTTTTTCCTCAAAGACAAGGCAATCAAAGCAGAGCAAGGTGCCTGGAACATAGTATATACTGGATAATTTGATATTGGTTAAATGAATGGCATGCTCTGACAACTGATGCCTTGATATACCTGAGAGTTTCTAGAATTTAAGTTTATATCTAATGCTAGCTGAAGTGTGTCTGTTAAGATGGGGAGGGGTGATATTTAGAACCTTCTTAAATATAAAACATATAATAAAACACAACTCTTTTAAATCTTTGGAATTTTCTAATTTTACAATTCTATCTTTGATTTGACATATTATCTACATCTTCCTTTGATCCAACATTACTGCAGGTAAGAGAACTTTTGGAGAAGTTACGGGTATAGATGGTATAACAGTTAAAGTGATTGGTAGTAGGTCAATGGATAGGGAAGGAAATTAAATCAGAAGAATTTCACTCATAAACTGGGAACATAAAGATAAATTGAGGCTTTAAAATCATAATGAGTATAAACAAAAATATTTTTGACATAATGCAATGAATAGAGAGTAATGTTATGACAAAAGATTTTAAACGAAGTAGGGTTGGGGTTTAAGAATTTGTGATAGAAGAATTTCTGAAGAATGAAACTGCTCACAGACGTTTATTTGTTCGTGTATGTGAGAATTGTTGGAATACTACTTCTATTACTGTTAGCATCATTTTACTCTTCCAATCCCTATAAACTTAATCACATTATGTGGATGGCAAAAGACAGTATAGAATTCTGTAGAGTCTTGTTATAGTCTGGATTCTTTCCAGCCACACATGATTTCCAGAAGAATTCAGAGAATTTATTCCCAGGACTGGATATGGGCATTAATTATATTTAACTTGGTAGGGGAAAGAATTCTATACCAGAATTTAATTCTGAATCTTCTTCCAAGTGGGTTTTACTATGACTGTGTACTTCCTATCTACATAAAACTTCTTTAGTTTTATCCTGTCTGAAATCCCATGTTTCCTATCTGTGCCTTTCTTTGCTTTCACTTTTGATCTTATCATAGATCCACTTTTCCACACCAAATAAGGTACTAGAAAAAAGAAAACCACAGAGCCCTGGCTGGTGTAGATCAGTGGATTGAGTACCAGCCTGAAAACCAAAGGGTCGCTGGTTCAACTCCCAGTCAGGGCACATGCCTAGGTTGCATGCCAGGTCCCCAATAGAGGGTGCTAGAGAGGCAACCACACAGTGCTGTTTCTCTCCCTTTCTATCTCCCTCCTCTACCCTCTCTACAAATAAATAAATAAAATATTTTTTTTAAAGCACAGAAAACCAAACTAACTAAACCAGTACATTTATAAGACAAATGCAGTTGAGAATGGGGCTATATGCAAATATTATTTAAATAGAATGCATCCTTACTTAGAAATTGGTTAATTTTCTTCTAGTGGGGGCTTTACCAGTATATGTTGTCTGAATTTTGGTGGATTACCAAGCCTACTGGGATCTCAGTTTTGTTTTGTTGCTGTTTTTTTAAACTAGTAATTTTACTAGCTTACCTTTAAGCTGCCCTTTGTCCAGAAATTATACAGAAGATTGAACATTTGTTTCTTGGTTTCCTTAAAATCAGGCACAGTTGATTTTTCATCAGTTTCTTAATCTTATGGAAGACATCAGAAATCTTGTCAGGTCACTCTTACCTTTTTTATTGAATTTACTGGAGTGACATTGGTTAACAGAATTATATTGATTTCAGGTATACAGTACTTCAGTACATCATCTGTATCATGTTGTATGATACTTATCATTAATAAATAAAGAAACAGCAAGTGTGGCAAGGATTTGGAGGAAAAAGAACCCTCATGCACTATTGGTGAGAATGCAGATTGGTACAGCCACTGTGGAAAACAGTATGGGGTTATTTCAACAATTAAAAAAGGAACTTGCTTATGACTCAGCAATTCCACTTCTGGGAATATATCCAAAGAAAACTGAAACACTAATTTGAAAGACTATATGCCCCCCCATGTTCATTGCATCATTACTTACAATAACCAAGATTTGGAAGCAACTTAAATGCCCACCAGTAGATGAGTGGATAAGAAAGTTGTGGCACATTTGCACAATGGAACACTTGTCAGTTCTCATTTAAAAAATACCATACATAACCTTGAAAATCTATGTTCCTTGAAGGTGCTTTTTTCCCCATTTTTCTCATTTTATACAGTGAAGTCATATTAGGAGTATAAAAGTTCTGTTGTATCTTTCTAGTAAATTGAATCTTTTATTATTATTTATTACTTCTATTTTTTGATAGCAACACTTTTTACCCTAAGTCTACTTTGTGAGATATCAATATAGGAACTAACTATCTTTTGGTTAGTATTAATTTCTATTGATTAGTATTATTTTCATTGATGTTAATATAGTTGTATCTTTTAATTTGTTCTGACACTTTTGTCTTTTAATATCAGAATTTTTGAAATTATCAGGAATAATCATTATTTTAATTCTAACATTTAATAACTACAAATTAAATATTGTTACTATTATCTAATTTTTGAATTTTAAATTTGTATTACAGTACCAGTTTTTGTTTGGATTATTCTTTTTTTTAAGATTTTTATTCATTTATTTTTAGAGAGGCTAAAGGAGGGAGAAAGAGAGGGAGAGAAACAATGTGTGGTTGTCTCCTGCATGCCAGCTACTAGGGACCTGGCCTGCAACCCAGGCATGTGCCCTGACTGGGAATGGAACCGGCGAACATTCCATTCATAAGCCCACACTCAGTCCCCTGAGCTACACCAGCCAGGGCTGTTTGTATTATTCTTATGCTTGATATTTTCTTTGATTATCCTTCTTCTATCACTCAGTCTTTCTTTCTTAATGAGTTCTAACTTCATGAAGCTCATCCCGTAGAAGTTTTTTAGAGAAATCTATCAGTAGTAAGCTCTCTCAATTTTCTCTATCTTAAAAAGTCTTTATTTTACCCTTATTCTTAAAATGTAATTTACAGAATATACAATTCGATGTTATAAATTAAAAATTTTGAAGATACTTTTTCCACAGCTTTCTGGCTTTCCTTAAGTCAGATATCAGTCTAATTGTTTTCCTTTGTAATCCATTTTTGTTCTCAGGCAATATTTCTTTTCATGACAATGAGCCATTGTGGGGATGCCTTTTGATTTATCTTTCTAATGATTGGTTAAACTTCAATATGGTAATTTCATAGTTATTAATTATCTCATTGAATACTGCCTTTCTCCCATTCATTCTATTCTCTTTTTATGAAATCAAATAACACACATCTTAGAACTTCTAATGCTATTCTTCATGTCTTTTAGGATGTCTTTTGTATTTTTCTTTTCTTTATTTTTCTTTGTTGATCTGGACAATTGTCCAATTCTATCTTCCAGTTTACTAGTTTTCTCTTGTGACTAGTCTGCTGTTTAATTGTCCCAATTATTATCTCATTTCAGTTTTTTCTAATTTTTATTTCTATGGCTCTCTTTTACCAATCCTGCTTGGATAGCTGTGATAATATCCTGCTCATTAGTCACACTTCATTCCCTCTTTGATTTTTTAAAATATTTACTACTATTATATTTTATATATGATAATTCCAATATCTATAGGCTTTGCTGCTCTACTGTCAGTTAATAGTTCTACTAAATCATGGTAGCTTGTTTCTTTCTAATGCACTTTGATTTTTTCCCCCGAGTTTATATTCTTTGCAATTTTATGTATGAGTAAACCTCTTTTGTCTGGGTTTCTTGCTTATTCTACATGCCTCATGGTATGACCAACATAAAACTACTTTTCATTAAATTACAGGCTTGGTTTTTGAAATATGATAGCTTCTTCCATCATCTAAAGCAGATATCAACAAAATTATAGCCTGTGGGTCAAATACAGCCCGCTGATTATTCCTTTAAATAAAATTTTATAGGAACACAAATATAATCATTTATTTATATATTTTTATGGCTACTCTTTTGCTATTACATCAGAGTTAAGTAGTTGCCACTGAAACCATCTGACCCACAAAGCTGAAAATAATTATGTCTGCCTTTGGTAGGGAAAGTTTTCTATACCCTGGCCTAAATAATCAGCAGCTTCTTTATCTTATAACAAATATATTAAACTTACTAAAGCAGCAAAGTATTATTTAATCTGGGAATTCCATTACTTAATGTATTTGTGTATTCAATATAAGCTTTTTATACCACTGTAGCAGACTAGAACTTCTTTAATAGTATGAGCTATACATTTATAAGGTTTTAATAGCAGATACATCATAGAAATATACTTAATATGTGCCTTTGATGATGATGATGATGATAGCAATGATAATATCTTCAATTCCCATAATTTTCTAAGCTATGACAGATATAAGAACAGATATCATTCTAGAGAGTTAAATATACTTGTCAAATCATTTTGGAATATTGTAAATCACCTTAATTGGGTACGTTTTGCCTCCAGGAGCCTTAACTGCTTGTATCCTCTGACACTCTTACTGATAAAACTTATTACCATAGATTAAAACTGTGAATGTTCTGTCAAACATTATAGCTTTTACTACAGAGGATTAATTTACTATTTATATAATATCCCATGTTCTTTCACAATTTAAGAAATATACACTTTCATTGAAATAATGTGATATTCTAGTGATAGCTATTCACTACCTGTCTTTTAGAGTGGGTATAGCCTTAATTGTTCTGGTCCACTAAAAAGATAGATATGCAGCCTTCAAAAGTAAAAGAAATAGCTGAGTGAAAAATATTGTCATAATGGAAAAAGAAAAATACATTAGGAAATTGTATTCCTGGAATATGGAATACATTCACTACTTGCTGAGAGAACCCAACAGGAGTGAATGAATGATATTTGCTAGATAGAAGAAAATGCCAAGTAAAATGAATATAGAATACTTATAAAATATCCCTGGTGGAGGGATAGTGTACAGATATAAGGGACAGCTAGCATTTGCTGAAATACTTGAGTGACATGTTCTAGAGAAAGAAGGGGATTGCTGGGTGTAATGGCAGCTTGCTGTAGAGAGCAAGGACAGCAGGTTTTTGCAGAGCAGTGTTGTCCATGGATAGTAGTGATTTGTGGAAAATGTAAGTGAACAGTTTTGACAGAGCATTATGTGAAAGTGAATAAACTAACTAGAATATCTGGCTGCCATGCAACTCACTCAGGGAAAACTATATGGGTACAAAAGCAAACTGTAATCTTTTTTGGAAACCAAGTAGTAAATCTAAGAAAGGAAAGGAAAGAATATATTCTCAGACAGAAGTGAGTAGCATAGCATTTCAGTTCAATGGATTGATATGACAATCTTTCATTTGTGTTAGGAAAAATATGTTGCAGAATGCTAATGAGTAAGTTACAAAAAGTTACAGTGGGCAAAACTTTATAATTTGCTTATATTGCTATTTAAACTATTTATCTCCTATTGGTGTGATTGCTCTTAAGTAAAGACCATTTACTGAATGAGCTCGAGGCAGAACACATGTGAGAGATTTAGTGAGGAAAGAGGTATAGTGGGAAAAGAGAGGTACTGATTGCAAGGAACAGGGTTCTACTTTAAGTAGAGCTCATAAACTCAAAGCACAGATCACTGAAAATGTGCCACATTGAAATACATGCAGTAGTCCAACATAAATAGATTTCTCAGTGTTAACAGAAATATGTCAGAGGATTGCTTTGCAAATGTTAAATGTCAAATCAAGGTCAATATTGCCAAGAATATCCATCAATGCTGCTTTAAAGTGTCTTATAAAGCAAAGAAAGTAAAGTAGCTCTGGAAGTTATTAATAGTAGCCCTAGGATTTGGACTCCATGGACAAGGAACATGAGATTGTCCCCAAAGGAACACTATTATAGAAATCTCATTCCTGTACAAAATACACCTGTATTTATTGACTGTCAAAACTTGATACAAGATTTATATGTTTTAAATGGCTGTCCCTAACACTGAATATTTGAAATATATCTTTGTTAGATCTGTTTGTAATTTAGTATTCTTACAATATAACCCTTATCATAGATGATATTATTTTCATAAATCCCATAAAACAATGAATAAATATTTGCAAGGGAAGTTTAATAAATGACATTGAAATAACACAACAGAGAATATTTATAAAAAGCATGCAAGATACATATGGAAGGTGTTCTCAGAAGTGCTGACAATACTACTGAAACAAATTACCTTAAAAGAAAACACATATGGTTTCATTTTTTGCCTTCTTGCTCAACTGAATATGTTTTCTTTTTTTTCAAGATTTTATTTGTTTTATTTTTACCTATAAGTGGAACCGAATCAACAAAACAAACAAGCAAGCAAAATATAACCAGAGACACTGAAATAATGAACAAACTGACAGTAACCAGAGGAGAGGGTAGAGGGGGATAATTGGGGAAAGAAGGGAAATGGTCTTCAAGGAACAAATATAAAGGACCCATGGACAAAGCCAAATGGGGGTAGGATTGAGGGTGGGAGGTAGGGGTGGGTGGTAGGGGGGAAAGTGGAGATATTTGTTCTTGAAAGTGGAAACAATAAAAAAAAGGAAAAATATATCTTAAATAAAAATCTATTGAATTGGAAAAAAATTAAAGAGAAACATTAATTCGTTGCGTCTAACTCAGCCCTATCCAGAAATCTGGCCCACAAACCAGTCATGTGACTTGACCAGGAATTGAGGAATTGAACCAGCAACCTTTCAGCTTGTGGGATGATGTCCAACTCACTGAGACACAACAGTCAGGGCCAGACTCAAACTTTTTAAATGTGTTATGTACCCTCACTATCTCTATGACTCCCCCATCCAAACTTTCTATAAAACACTCCATTCTGGCTTTTCCCCAAAACTATTCTGAAAAGTAACTTTGATTTAGTCATAAATAACTTTTATGTTAAGTTTCTGTTTTCTCTATTTCTTGATCTCTCATTTTAACTAAATAGGGTTGATTAGTCACTTCTTCTGGATATATCTTCTTAGCATCTATAAAATTATACTTTGTTCCTTTTACTGATACCGAAGTAAAGCTACTCTTTCAAATCATCAGTCATAGTTCAAATGTTGTGACTTAGCAAAATACTATCCTAGACTCTGTTATCTACTCAGCCTACATTCTTTTCAGAGGTATCCTGTTTCATTTTCTGGCTCCAATTATCACTTACAGTAACACAATTTACACATCTTTAGCCTGGGCTTCTCTTCTGATATAGACCAATATAAACCTTTGTTTACAGATATCTCCTCTTCCATGTCTCAAAAGAAACTTTAGGTAGAGTATGCCTAAAAACAACCCACACATCCATGGTCCACCTCCAGAAACAGAAGAGTAAGCCCTGAATAGTTCTTTTCCACATTTATATTCAAAGAGTTTTCAAAATTTGTCAACTTTATCTACTATATGTCTCTGGAATTTATTCATTTTTCTCCAGCTGCACTACTCCTACCACTTACGCTACAATCCAGGTGTTTCATCCATCGTAACTCAAAAATATCTCTTGAGTTCTGCCATCTTTTCTTAACATTTATCAACTTTTGTCAATAACTCAGGCTACTGGAACAAGCACCTAACAAGATTCATTGTCATCAATTTTTCTCTAGTCTAAACAATCATTTACAGGGCTGTCAATTATTTTCATCAACTTTTAAATAGTTTTTGTTTAATGAGAAAAGGAAGTTACTGCTTAGTTAAGATATCTGTTCGATCCCTGTTACCATTTGAGGGGAAAAAAATCAAATTCCTTATCTTAGTTTTGACTTCAACCTCTGTCCAATATCACTTCAGTATATTCTCCAATTTCATCAACTCAGTTATAGACCATAGTTAAAGTTCCCTGTCATCTTTATTTGGGATTGCCTATTTCTTTAATGATTCTTCAGGATTTAAATTTGCTGATTTCTGTCTTGTTTATTCCTCTTTATTCTTCCAGACATAAGTCAAATGTTACTTGAAGCTATCTTTGACTGCCTCAGATAGAATCCTTTTTTGGTCTGCTGTGCTTCTGTAGCTCTTGATCCACATATTTTTAGTATCTTCCATGCTGTATTTTCAATTGTCTGTTTAAATGTATATCCTCCCAAGGAGACCATAAAATTCGTGATGGCTAGTACTGCTTTAGTCAGTTTAGATGCTTATCACACAAAAGGTGCTTAGCAAAAGTTTGAAAGTATTAGAATATTATTACACAATGGAATACTATGCAGCACAGAGAAAGAAGGAGCCCCTACCCTTTGCAATGGCATGGATGGAACTGGAGAGCATTATGCTAAATGAAATAAGCCAGGCAGTGAGGGACAAATACCATATGATCTCACCTTTAACTGGAACTTAATCAGCAAAAGAAAAAAGCAAGCAAAATATAACCAGAGACATTGAAATTAAGAATAATCTGACAGTAACCCGAGGGGAGGTGGGAGGAGATAATGAGGGGAAGGGTTTTCAGGAACAACTATAAAGGACACATGGACAAAACCAAGGAGGAGGGTGGAAGCAAAGGAGAGAGGTAGGTTTGGCTGGGGTGGGGGGAGTGGTGGGGAGTAAATGCAGACAACGGTAACTGAACAACAATAAAATAATACAAAATGTAAAAAATAAATAACATTGTGACTATGAGTTCTTTACATGCCTGATAATTCAGCTAGGCATCCATCTGTTCTGATGCTTTTCGATAACAGATCTTTAAACAGCATTCTCATACTTATATGGCTCATTTTAGTTTTGCACTCCCTCTTGGATAAATTCTGGCTATTTAAATTATTCTAGGAAGTTAAAAATAAAGAATATTATTAAAATCATAAGATACAAATAAAGGTATGAAAGCATATTTAAGTAGGAATATTGTTATAACTATATTGAGGCTTGGGTGAATTAAAATTAAGATCACATGATTTGGAAATATAAAGGAAATGCCAAAACCAGCACCATGAAGGAGAAGCAGGTTTGGTGAGCGGTGACCAGCTTTAGACACCAAGTTAGCACAAGTAGAAAGAATGATTTAAACCTAATAAAATGGGAGTTATTTAGTGGTAGAGTGTGGGGAGGGGGAGAAGGGGAGAGAGAGAGAGAGAGAGAGAGAGGGAATTTTTAAGGCACATTTTGAAAGACAATATTTTGAGGTAGCTACTTTGGAAAGTATGGAATGGTACCCTCCTAAGCCCTTTACCTAGTTTGAAATGACCTTAGTCAAATGCTTCAACTGTTTCAGATATCAAAAATTCAGACCAAAGAATTTTTAGTATCCTTTCCTTTGTTTAATATCTTGTGGATCTCCAATTCTTCCTCAAGAATCCCAGTGCTTTCAGGAATAACCTGCTGATATATCTATTAATGCTCTATATTCTTTCTCACATCTTCAATTCTTTTCTGCACATACTTTTCCTCTGACTGATATACTCCTCCCTCTTCCTCTTTCTTACAATTGAAGTGTCAACTTAGCTCTCGATCACTCCAGAAACTTCCCATAATTTTAAAAATTATGTTAGATGCCCCTTTATTTATGACCAGAATACATGCTATGTCTTTGCATCATAGCACACATTACATTATTGTGTAATTGCTTATTTACTTATTTGTAGACTTTCCTGGATTATAAATGGAAGGATAAATTCTGGAAATCTTAATTGTAGTTGTGTTCCCAATGCTTAAAATTATACCTGGCACCTAGCAGGAGCTCATTAAATATGTACTGAATGATTATATAGGCTCCTTTAGAAAACACATTTGTCCATAATACTGCATTTTGTTAGGGACCTGTTGTTTCTCCCTGCTTGTGCTAACAAGTACAAGGCTGTACAGTGAACCAGAAGGGGCTAGTCATAATATCATTTTCTTCTCCACATTTGATTATGGAGCTGTTTTCTTGCACAATCAGACATCTAAATCATGGCATTTTACATACTTTGATCACTCTAAAATTACTGACCCTGCTTTCCTTTCCCTTGACATCACAATTCCCAGACTTTTTACCTGTCCGGGTCATGTGTATCCCTAGTTTTCTGGCTTCTGCTTTGATTTTATGGTTGCTGACTTGTCAACTTGCTGCAAAACACAGAGAATCCACATTATTTGGTTGCTGCTTCGACCTGGGTTCTTTCGGGCCCTCAGCTAATTCCTGATTTATAGCAATCTTAGGAACGCCCATTACAAGTTGTATAAACTCAGGCTCAAGCCTCAGTCCTACTTCTTATTGGTTTCCAGTCCCTTGTCTGTCTAACCCTGACCTAGATCATCTTATAAAAATTACTCAAAAAGTGATATCTATATATAATTAATAAAATTCAGAGAATACTGAAGGGCTTAGGTATGGCATAAAATAAACATCTAATGTAAAAAAGTGTTAATAAGATGTTTACTAGTTTCCCATTAACATGAAAAATGCAACTAGAGAAAATTAATATTTTGTCTTTCTACATATAAACTTATTATAGATAAAAATAACATTTATTGTCAGAATTATATCAATGTTACCAAAGAAAGTATTACTATTTTAACAATGACTATTATTATTTTATTATTGGTAGTAGTATATTGTTTTAGTTAGTTTGGTATGAGTCTGCAGCTGGGATATGTATGATATATATATGCAGGCACTTGTTCACTGCAATGGATGGTGAGTACTATGCCCTGAGATTATGTACCCACATTTGTGAGCTCAATTTGAAGTTTCTAGAAGATATGCAAACTGCCAAAACAATGGCAAAATGTTTCTGGAGCCTAGCTTAATTATGATAGATTAAAAGATAATATTGAAGATCAGAGCAGAAATTCAAGGAAATATACCACAAAAACATCTGATAAAAGGGAATGTCAATACTTACTGAGCAAATTTCTACTCCTATTGGTTTAGGAATGGGAGTTTTTGTATTCTTCCTCTCAGGGGAGTTATAAGAGGATAAAACAGACAATAATATATGAGACTGGAGGAGAGAGCACATATTTGGTATTTTATGAGAGAGGCAGTAAGAGAGAAATAAGTTGTTTATATAAATTCCCTTTTCTTAGGATTACAATTGCCTGTAGCAATATTACAATGCCTGCTCTCTTGGTCCGAGGAAAACAAATACAAGGAAGAAGGTTTTCTTGCATGTCCATATTCCCGAAAGCATTTTACCATCATGGCATTTCCTCTACACATTATCCTCTAAACTTTGGAGATAATGACTCACTTTAAAGTGGCCTAAGTTTTGTTTAGTTATATTTATTTTATTTACAGGAATGGGGAAAATGTTTATAGTTATAATATAAATAAGTAATACAATAATTAATAAATAAAAATACAAGAATAAACTTTCACATACAACTGTAAAACTTTTGCCCACCTTTGTATTTTTTGGTAGAATAATAATTTTATTCTTTTCTTTTTCATTTTTTTATTGTTTTTCAAGTACAGTTGTATCCATTTTCAGCCCACCACAACCCCCTGCCCCCCATCCCCACCTCCTACCCTTGAAACCACACCCTTTTACTTTGTCCACAGTCCTTTATACATGTTCCTTGATCACCCTTCCCCTATTTTTTCCCCCTTTATACCTCTCCTGCCTCCCCTCTGGTAACTGTCAGTTTGTGCTTTATTTCAATGCTTCTGGATACATTTTGCTTTCTTGTTTGTTTTGTTGATTAGTTTCCACTTATAGGTGAGATCATATAATATTTGTCTTTCACTGCCTGATTTATTTCATTTACAGTAATGTTCTCCAGATCCATCCATGCTGTCATGAAGGGTAGAAGTTCCTTCTTTCTTTCTGCTGTGTAGTATTTCATTGTGTAAATATACCATAGTTTTTTGATGCACTCATTTCCTGGTGAGCACTTAGGCTGCTTCCAACACTTGGTTATTGCATATTGTGCTGCTATGAACAGTGGGGTACATAGGTTCTTTTGAATTTGTGTTTCAGGATTCTTAGGTTATAGTCCCAGCAATAGGATTGCTGGGTCAAAAGGCACTTTCATTTTCAGTTTTCTGAGGAAATTCCATACTGTTTCCCACAGTAGCTGCACCAGAATGCATTCCCACCAAAGTGTACTAGGGTTCCCTTTTCTCCATAGCCTTGCCAGCAATTATTATTTTTTATTTGTTTATGATGGCCATTCTGACTGGGGTGAAGTGGTATCTCATTGTGGTTTTAATTTGCATCTCTCTGATGGCTAGTGATACTGAGCATCCTTTCATATGTCTCTGGGCCTTCTAAAACAGTCAAATTCATGGAGATTGAATAGCATGCTATTAAACAATGAATGGGTTAATAATGGGATCAAGGAAGAAATCAAAAAGTTTCTGAAAATAAATGAAAATGAGTACAGAACAATCCAAAACTTATGGAACACAGCAAATGCAGTCCTGAGAAGGAAGTTCATAGTGATACAGGCCTACATAGAAAAGATAGAACTTTTCAAATAAACAACCTAACCCTACATCTACAAGAACTGAAGGAATGACTATAAAGTCCAGAGCCAGTAGAAAGAAGGAAATAACCAAGACCAGAGCAGTATTAAATGGCATAGAGACTAAAAGAACAATTCAAAGGATCGATAAATCCAGGAGCTGGTTCTTTGAAAAGATAAACAAAATTGACAAGCCTTTAAGCAGACTCATCAAGAAAAAAAGAGAGAAGACCCAAATAAATAAAATCAGAAATGAAAGAGTAGGGATTACAACCAATAAGACAGAAATGCAAAAGGCTTTAAGAAATTACTATGAACAAGTATATGCTAAGAAGTTTATAAACCTTGGTGAAATGGTCCACCCGTGTATTTATTTTTGTCATGGAAAATTTTAGAGCCGTATAGAAAACAACTGGTAGTATATAGTGAATATGCATTAACAATTACAATTTACAAAGTTGTAATTCTTAGGAAATGTTCAATAATGATAATGCTTTGAAAAAGTATATTGTAATGCTTTAAAAGTTAGTAAAATATATAAATAGAAAACAGGTTTAATTTGCTACAGTTATCATTTCAGAAATTACCCAAAGTAGAAGAGTCCATCTAAAATCTGCTATTGAAAAGTAGGTGATAAGTGGACTTTAACTCCCCATGCCTCTATGTCAGTATGAATTGAAAGTTCATAAATTGCATTTAAGACATGCTTTTTTTGTTATAATATATTTTCTTTCAAGCAAAATATGAACCACTGGAGGATAATGGTCAATACAGCATTTCAAAAGAATGGCACTATTTCTGGAAGCCTTTAACTTTATATCCATTTTTTTAAAATATTTATTTATTTATTTTTAGTAAGAGGGGAAAAGAGGGAGAAAGAGAGAGAGAGGGAAACGCCAATGTGTGTTTGCCTCTCACGTGGCCCTCACTGGGGACCTAGACCGCAACCAAGGCACGTGCCCTGACTGGGAACCCTTTGATTCACAGCCCATGCCCAATTCACTGAACTACATCAGCCAGGGCCTATATCCACTTTCACTTATAGTATCAGTAGTGCTTTCGGTAACTTTCATAAAACAACCTTTGTAAAACATGTAAAATTTGTACTTCTTGAATAAAGCTGTTATGAGTTTTTTTTTTAATTAAGTCATGGAGGATTTTGTTATAGTCATATAGTATAAAAGGACAACTGATCTTTGACAGTTCTCAAATTCCTCAATTAAAGGCAGGACTCCATTATATATTTTGGTGCTTGTTCCTAACTCCAATGTATACAAGAAAAGGAATTGGGCTTAATAAACATAATTTCAGTTAAATACCAACACTTTATATTCCATCACTTTACTGTTTTTCCAAAATTGACAGAAAATGAATATGTGGACTTCTGGCCAAGATGGAGGAGTAGGTAGACACAATGTGCCTCCTTGCACAACCAAAAGGACAACAACAAATTTAAAAACAAAAAACAACCTGAACTGACAGAAAATCAAACTGTATGGAAGTTCAACAATCAAGGAGTTAAGAAAATCATTCATCCAGACTGCTAAGACAGGCACAGATGGGCAGCCGGTGGAGAAGACTCATGGCAAGGCAACAGCTGGCAGATCAGGCAAGGCGGTGGCTTGCGCACTGGGCAGTCCAACATTCGCATGCAGATAAACTGGGAAAAACAACTGGGGAGCCAGACAGACCTCCCAACCCAGGGTTCCAGTGTGGAGAAATAAAGCCTCAAAGCCTCTGACTGAAAACACCAGTGGGGGCTGAGGCAGCAGTGGGAGAAACTCTCAGCCTCAGAGGAGAGTTCATTGGAGAGACCCACAGGGTCCGAGAACTTACACAAAACCACCCACCTGGGAATTAGCACCAGAAGGGCCCAATTTGCTTGTGGGAGTGGAGGGAGTGACTGAAAGCCAGTGGAAATCCCCCCCTCCCAGTGGCATTGTTCCTTTTTGGAACCCTCCCCTAGGTACAGCACCACAACTCAGCAACATGGGTTGCCCTGCCCTGATGAATACCTAAATCTCCACCCCTTACTATGTAACAAGCTCAACAACACACACACACACACACACACACACACACACAAACACAAACACACACACACAAAGTTCCAAATGAAAAAGAAGATCAAAGCTCCAGAAAAAATACAACTAAGTGATGAAGAGATAGACAACCTATCAGATGCAGAGTTCAAAACACTGGTTGGTAATCAGGATGCTCACAGAAATGGTTGATTATGGTTGCAAAATAGAGGAAAGAGTGAAGGCTATGAAAAGTGAATTAAAGAAAAATGCACAGAGAACCAACAGTGAAGGGAAGGAAACCAGAACTCAAATAAATGATTTGGACCAGGAGAAAGAAATAAACATTCAATGAGAATAGAATGAAGAAACAAGAATATAAAAAAAAAAAAAATGAGGAGAGGCTTACAAACCTCCAGGACAACTTTAAATGTTCCAATATCTGAATCAGAAGGGTGCCAGAAGGACAAGAGGAAGAGCAAGAAATTGAAAACTTATTTGAAAAAATAATAGAGAGCTTCCCAATCTGGCAAAGGAAATAGAATTTCAGGAAGTCCAGGAGGCTCAGAGAGTCCCAAAGAAGTTGGAGCCAAAGAGGAACACACCAAGGCACATCATAATTACATTACCCAAGGTTAAAGATAAGGAGAGAATCTTAAAAGCAGCAAGAGAAAAGGAGAGAGTTACCTACAGGAGTTCTCCTAAAGGAGTTCTCATTAGACTATCAGCTGGTTTCTCAAAAGAAACCTTGTAGGCAAGACGGGGTTGGCAAGACATATTCAAAGTCATGAAAGGCAAGGACCTACATCCAAGATTACTATACCCAGCAAAGCTATCACTTAGAATGGAAGGGAAGATAAAGTGCTTCCCAGATAAGGGCAAGTTAAAGGAGTTCACCATCACCCAGTCCTTATTATATGAAATGTTAAAGGGACTTACCTAAGAAAAAGAAGTTAAAAAAATATGAATAGTAAAATGACAACAAACTCACAGCTATTAACAAACAAAACTAAAAAAAAAAACTAAGCAAATAACTAGAAAAGGAACAGAATCACAGAAATGGAGATCACATAGAGAGTTATCAGTAGGGGAGAGAGAGGGAAAAGGCACAGAGAAGTAGCATAAATGGTTGGTAGAAAATAGACAGGGAAAGGTTAAGAATAGTGTAGGAAATGTAGAAGCCAAAGAACTTATATGAATGACCCATGGACATGAACTAAAGGAGGGGAATGTGGGTAGGAGGGTGGGTGCAAGGCAGAGGGAAATAAAGGGAGGGAAGTGGGCCAACTGTAATAGCATAATCAATAAAATATATTGAAAAAGAAAAAATATTAAATAAAATATTAATAACAAAATAAATAGATTGCTAAAACAAATATATCTTTAACTAATGCTTTTCCACCTGAGAAAAAGGAAAACATGATAATAAATTATCTATTTCCTCTTCATAAAAAGTTACTAGTATATAAATAAATGTTAGTTCTCTAATTAAATAATGATCAAGCCAATTTTGGTTGCTTTTAGACTGTATTCAATAATTTATTTTTGTCATTATTCAAACTTTAGATGTTACTTGCTTCCTCTTTTCTTTCCTTTTATGAATGATAATTTCTATTGCCTTATCACTTTCTAGAGTTTTTTAGTTTTAAAAGAGATGCTCTGAGAGTAACAAGAAGCTTGCTAACCCCTTGGCATAGGGTGTAGTCAAAGGTAAATAAAGAGTGTGCAACCATCATTGAGAACTACCTCAAGCCTTGCTGAATGTATGTCCTATACCTAAGGATAAACAGAAGAAGCCACACTGAAATGGGTTGCAGGAGCAGAGACATGGAATGTGTGAGTGCCACACTCATGTGTGGAAGTTAAAAATAGGGAGGAATATCTTGGTTGTGGAGGTCCCCTCCAAAGGGAAAGGAGTCTGAGCCCTACACCAGACCCCCCACCCAGCATTCCAGTGACATGAAGAGAAGTCCTCATAACTTCTGTTGGAAAATTGGAAGAGATCGTGGTTGTGTGAAAAGGAGAGCTTCTGGAATCCCAGACATTTCTGTTAAAGGGCAAGCTCATGGACTTACTTGGACTGACCTTTACCCAGTTATGGGGCAGCAGCTTCAAAGGTGGTAGGGACATACAGGGAAGAATTAAATCATCTGACTTCAGGAGAAGTACTCGAGTGGTGGCTTTCTCTTAGAGAGCAGTGCTGGCAAACACGAGTATTTTTTTGTTAAAACTTCCCTCCACAGAGTCAGCAGGCAGGTGACATAGCTGAGTCTCCATCAAGCTAACACATTTTGCCTTGTCCTGGTGATTTCCTTGAGACCCCTGCCCCACCCAATTTTCTGTCCTACACTTGCTGCTTTCAGTAGCATTTCCATAGAAACAGTCTCCTTTGGCTTATACTACAGACTTTCCTAAATATTTCAAAGGTTCACAGACTCTAAACAAGCAGCATCTGGCCTCTATGTGACCCATAACTTCCTCTATGTGACCCAGGCCAAACATTCGCAACACCTAACATGGTTCACAGCTTGTCCTTTCCTGGGTATCTCCAAGCCCAGCAAAATTGCAGCCATCTACAGATTGCTTTGAGGTCATACTAAGTGGTCCTAGCAAGGATATAGGCAGCAGCTGAACTTGACCTAAACTTATTTGGGGGCGCCAAACCTAGTGGCACTTCAGACAATGCCAGAGCACCATCCAACCACTTCTGTGAGTGACACACTGAAGAGGCAGACTTGCCCCTGAACACGACTCTTCTGCCATAGTCAAGGCCAGCCCTCGAGATTGATTGGCCTGTGGGTCAATCCCTCTAACTTACATGCCAACAGCTATTAAAGCTCAGCTACAAAAAAGGGTGCATACAGTCAACATGGGGGGAAGTGGGTGCACCTGGGGTGCCCAGCATGGGTGATCAGGGAGGCCATACCACTGGGTCCTATGAGACACATATTACATAAGGCCACATAGCCAAGACTAGGAGACATACAATATCTACCTAATACATAGAAACAAACATACAGAGACAGACTTAATATGGAGACAAATGGGAGACAAAGAAATGTGCCCAAATGAAAGAACAGGATAAATCTCCAGGAAAATAACTAAATTAATGTAAGAAAGCAAACTACTAGATACGAGATCAAAATGATGGTTATAAGGATGCTCAAGAAACTTAGTGATAGCTTCAACAGCATAAAAACAGACAGAAACCATAAGAAAGAACTAGTTAGAAATGAAGAATACAATAACTAAAGTTAAGACTACACTAGAAGGAATGAAGGGTATGTTAGAAGAAGCAGAGGATCAAATCTGTGAATTGGAAGACAAGGTAGCAGAAAATACATAATCAGAGCAGCAAATAAAAAAAGAACAAAAAAGAGTTTTAAAAATTGAGAATGGTTTAAGGAGCCTTTGAGACAACATCAGGTGTATATCACCACATCACAGGGGTGCAAGAAGAAGAGAGTGAGCAAGGAATTGAGAAAAAGAGAATCTTAAAAGCATCAAGAGAAAAATAATTACACTCAAGGGAGCTCCCATAAGACTTCCAGTTGATTTTTAACTGAAATTTTGAAAACCTGAATGAGTTTGCACACAAAAAAATTCAGAGTGATGAAAAGCAAGTACCTACAACCAAGATCACTCCACCCAGTAAAGCTATCATTTAGAATGGAAGGACAGATAAAGTGCTTTTCACACAAGAAATGTTGAAGGATCTTCTTTAAGAAGCAGAAGAAAAGATAAAAATTGTGAGTAATAAAATGGCAATGAATACATATCTAACAACAATTACTTTAAATGAAAATGGATTAAATGCTTCAATCAAAAGATGTAATGTGGTTCAATGGATGAGAAAATAAGACCCATAATACACTGTCTGCAAGATACTTCAGATCAAAAGACACAGAGACAATAAAGGGATATAAAAAGATATTTCATTCAAATAAGAATAAAATAAAAGCTGGAGTACTGTAACAGTACTTATACAAGACAAAATACACTTTAAAACAAAGTCTATAACAAGACATAAAGAAGGACCCAGCAAGTCCACTTTTGGGTATTTATCCAAAGTAAACCTAAACATTAAATCAAAAAGACATATGCATCCATTCTTCTCATAGCAGCATTATTTACAAAAGCCATTCATTATATGGAAGCAAATAAAGATAGATTTACTTCTTTTTTTCAAATTTGCATGCTTTTTATTTCTTCTTCTTGTCCAATTGTAATGGCTAGGATTTCTAATTCCAAAACCAGATAAAAACACTACAAAAAAAAAAAAAAGAAAGAGAAAGTTATAGGCCAATATCCCTGATTAACATAAATACTAAAATCATAAAAATATTAGCAAACTGAATACAGCAATACATCAAAAAGATCACACACCATGATTAAGTGTGATTTATTCCAGGAATTCAAGGTTGGTACAACATTCACAAATCAACATGATTCACCACATAAGAAAAATGAAGGCTAAAAGCCACATGATCATACCAATAAATGCCGAAAAAGCATTCCATAAAATCCATCATCTACTTATGATAAACACTCTCAGCACAGTAGGAATAGAAGGAACATAATAAAGCCACATATGACAAACCACTGCCAGCATCATACTCAATAGGCAGAAACTACAAGTGCACCTCTTAAGATCAGGAGCAAGACAAGAATGTTGAATTTCTCTTCTCTTATTCAACATAGCATGATACTATATATATAGAACCCTAAATATTTCACCAAGAAAGTACTAAAACTGATAAATGAATTCACTGAAATTGCAGGACACAAAATTAATACCAGAAAGAAGTTACATTTTTATATGTCAATAATGAACTAACAGAAAGGGAAATTAAGAAAACAATCCTGTTCACAATTATTTCAAAAAGAATAAAATAACTCAGAATAAACATAACCAAGGATGTAAAAAATCTGTACTTAGAATATTATTACACTGAAAAGTAATTGAAGATAAAAATAAGTGGAAGCACATGCCATTTTCATGGAGAGAAAGAGTTAACATCATTAAAACATCCATGCTACACAAAGCAATCTATAGATTCAATGCAATCCTATCAAGATTCCAATGTCAAATTTCACAGAACTAGAACAAATATTTCAAAAAATTTCATGGAACTGCAAAAAACCCTGCATAGCAACAGTTACCTTGAGAAAGAAGAACAAAGTAGGAGGAATAATGGTGTCTAAAATCAAACTATACTATAAAGCCATAATAATCAAAACAGCATGGTACTAGCATAAAAAACTGACATAGCTCAATGGAACACAATAGAGGGCCCAGAAATAAACCCACACCTTGATAGCCAATTAATATTTGACAGAGAGAGCAAGCACATACAATTGGCTAAAGATAGTTTATTCAATAAATAATGTTGGGAAAATTGGGCTGACATGTGCAGAAAAATTAAACTACACTACCTTCCTACTCCAAACACAAGAATAAATTCAAAATGGATTAAAGATTTAAATGTTACACCTGAAACCATAAAAATCCTAGAAGAAAACACAGACAGCAAAATCTCGGACATTGCTTGTAGCAATATTTCATAGGATATATCACCTTAAGCAAGGAAAACAAAAGAAAAAATAAACAAGTGGGACTACATAAGACTAAAAAGTTTTTGCACAGCAAAGGAGAACATCAGCAAAGTAAAAACACAGTGCACAGAATATCCAACATTAATAAAGAACTTACAAAACACCTAAACAAGAACAACAACAACAACAACAATAACACACAATCCAACTTTAAAAAAATGGGCAAAAGACCTGAATAAAGACTTCTCCAATGAGGACATATGGATGGGCAATAGACATATGAAAAGATGCCCAACATTACTAATAATCATAGAAATGCAAATTAAAAGCACAATGAGATTTCACCTCCCACTTGGCAGAATGTCTATCATCGATAAATCAACAAACAACAAGTGCTGGCAATGATGTGGAGAAAAGAGATCCCTTTTCCATTATTGTTAGGAATACAGACTGGTACAACTACTATGGGAAATGGTATGGAGATACCTCAAAAAATCAAAAATGGATTTGCCATTTGACCCTGCAAAACCAATATACCTGAAGAAACCCAAAGCACTAATTCTAAAGAATACAAGCAACCCATATGCTACATATGTTCATTGTACCATTATTTACCATCACGGAGATATAGAAGCAGCCCAACTGTCCATCAGTAGATGAGTGGATATACTATGGGACATTGATTCCACACAATGGAATACTACTTGATCATAAAAAAGAAATTTTACCCTTGGCAACAGTATGGATATACCTGGAGAACATTATGCTAAGTTAAATAAGCCATTCAGAGAAAGACAAATACCATATCATTTTACTTATATGTGGAATCTATTTAACAAACTGAACTAATAAGCATAATAGAGACAGACTAATTGATAGAGAGCAGGATGACAGCTATTGGCAGGAGAGTTTAGGAGGTGGAGGGGTTGAGCAAAAAGGAAAAAGTACTCATGGACATAGACAACAATGTGGCAATTAGAGGTGGGCAGGAGGTATCAGGAGTTTAAACAGTAATGAAAAAAATACAAAAAAGATATGGAGCAACTTAAGTTTCCATCAATAAATGAATGGAAAGAAGAAGTGGTGCATATACTTAATGGGATAATACTTAGCTATAAAAAAAAAAAGAAATCTTTCCATCTGCATGGATAGATCTAGAGGGTATTGTGCTGAGTGAAATAATGTAGACAAAGACAAATGCCATATGATTTTACTTATATGTGGAATCTAAAAAACAAACTAAATGAACAAACAGAATAGAAATAGAATCACAGAAAGAACATTTTGATGATTGCCAGATGGATGGTATTGAAGGGATAAGTTAAAAAGGTAAAGGGACTAAAAAGTACAAATTGGTAGTTACAGAATAGTCATGGGGATGAAAATTATAGCATAGGGAATATATTCTAAAATATTGTAATAACTTTATATGATGTCAGATGGGTACTAGGTTTCATTGGTTTTATCACTTCATATACTATATAAATATGTAATCACTGGGTTGTACACCTGAAACTAATCTAATATTGTACATAGACTGTAATTAAAAAAATAAAAGTCAATTAAAATAAGATGAACAAAGGGCTTATTGAGAACAAGAAAGTGCTTAGCTGACATTAATCAAAGGAATTTGGTAAGGGCCCTGTTCATTAATTCACTCATTTTTTAAACAAATACACACAAAAAAATAAAAAAATAAAACATGTTCCAGTCACATTCTATGTATTAGAGTTAAAAGAATGGTAACATTCTTACTAAAGATGATTTTGATCCCATGTAGGTGTTTTGGCCTGGTTTGTTTTTACTTTCCTAGCTTCCTGTATACATAATTTTGCAATGACAAATAATTAACAGGTGGAGAAAGTGAAATTTATTACAGATGAACACTGACTAGGAGTTTTTGATAGGGCAAAGAATATTTAGGATGCTACTGCTTGGTCTGTTGAAATAGGTTGACTATGTTTAATGGCTGGGTGTAAAGTAAGTAAAATCAGAAAAAAATGACATTATTAAAGAACACAGAATATTTAATAAGAGCACCTAATAATGAAAAAGTAGATTCAAGATGAATTATAAAGTGAAGAAGTTGGATATTATAGAGATAATAGTAAAGGGGAAAATTTCAGAAATTCAAAATTATAGAATTCATAATCTAGAATCAAAATGGAGTGGTCACTGGATTACTATTAGAAAATGGAGTTACAGGTGATTGTCAGCATGAAAGACAGAAGTTCTTAATCACTGAAATGAAGGATTTTAACAAATGATACCTCAGAGTTATGTGGATGTTTTTTAACATACTTTAAGAATTATAAACAAAACAGAAAATATCTTTATAATTTAGGTGTTCAAGTAAAGTTATTTCATTTGACTTTTATATTAAGAGCAAGCATTAAAGTTCAAATTCATCAAATTAAATGTAATTCATTCTCTGTCAAATATTATTTTTCAGTACATGATTAGAACACACTTGATTATTAAATTTCACTATCTTAGGCTTAACAACAAAGCATGTTACAAATGTTTAAAAATGAATGAAAGAGTTGGAATCTAAAAAAGAATTCAGGATATGTACTATTTTCATATTAACTCTAAGACTTTTTTGGCTCCTATTAAATATGTACATATACATGTAATTGAAATAAAGGGACAGTAGCCAGAGGGGTGGGGGGAGGACGACAACAGGGGAGAGAAGGGAAAGGGTAGTCAAGGAGCGTGTGTAAAGCACCATGAACAAAGCTGAAGAGAAGGATTAAGGGTGGGCGTTGGGGGTGGCTGGGGCGGGGGAAGTGGTAGGGGGAAAATGGAGACTACTGTACTTGAACAACAATAAAAAATACATGTACACATACATAAGTAGGTTTACAGTTGTGAATACACAAAACAGAAATTATTCTTGTATTATTATTTATTAATTTTTGAATTATTTTTCATACAAACAACTATAAACCTACTTTTGCTGAACCATACATATATATCATCTTGATGGAAGATTAAATAGCACAATTTCAAATTATTTTTCTTTCTCCTTTTTTCCTTCTTCCTTCTTCCTCCCTCCCTCCCTCCCTCTTGTCTCTCTTTCTCTCATTTCTTCCCTTCCTCATTTCTATTAATAATCTAATTTAAAATTATACTTATTTAAATAAGTATTTACATACTTATTTAAGTATGAGACATTCAATTATATGTTTCATACTTAAGACTACTATAGAAGATGGACGCATAGGTAGATAGTCTTCACTTTCTTGCACAACCAAAAGATGGGTAACAGCCAATTTAAAAACAAAAATCAACCAGAACTGCCAGAAAATCAAACCACATGGAAGTCTGACAACCAAGGAATTAAAGAAGAAACATACATCCAGACCAGTCAGAGGGGAGGAGATGGGCAGCCAGGCTGAGAGGATGTGCTGCAAAGCAGTGACTGGCAGCAGACAGGGTGGGCAAAGTGGCAGCTAGCAGACCAGGATACCCCACGTTTGCGTGCAGATAACCGAGGAGGAACAACTGGGGAGTGAGACAAACTGCACAAGTCAGGGTTCCAGCATGGGGAAATAAAGCCTCAAA
Organism: Micronycteris hirsuta; assembly: GCA_004026765.1. Taxonomy (NCBI): domain Eukaryota; kingdom Metazoa; phylum Chordata; class Mammalia; order Chiroptera; family Phyllostomidae; genus Micronycteris; species Micronycteris hirsuta. Next base: position 49,982 of record PVJI01004556.1, on the reverse strand, counting down.
ACCTCTGGCTGTAATAATCTATGTGGGTTGCAGTGGTGGTACAAACTCCTAGTCTCATAGCAGAGTCCCTTGGAGAGACACACAAGGTCCTAGGACATACACAGACCCACCCACCTGGGAATCAGAACCTGAAAGGGCAAAAATCCACTTGTGGGAAGAGAAGGAAGTGATAGAAAGTGGGGTAAGAGCTGAGCAAGCTAGCAAGTGGTATTGTTCCCTCTCTGACACCTTCCCCACATACAATGCCACAATGCTTCTAAGGGGGTTGCCTTGCCCTGGTGAGTACCTAAGACTCTGCCCCTTACAATATAAGAGGTGTGCCAAGACAAAGAAATATGGCCCAAATGAAAGAATAGATCAAAATTCCAGAAAAAGAACTAAGTGATGAGGAGATAGACAACCTGTCAAATTCAAAGTTCAAAACAATAGTAATCAGGATGCTCACATAAATTATTGCATATGGAGACAAAATAGAGAAAAAACTGAAGGCTGTAAAAGTGAAATAAAGGAAAATATATAGGGAAAAAAATACTGAAGGGAAGGATACCGGGAGTCGAATCAATGATTTGAAGCAGAAGTAAGAAATAAACATTCAACCAGAACAGAATGAAGAAACAAAAATTCAAAAAATGAGGAGAGGCTGAGGAACCTCTGGGACAACTTTAAACATTCTAACATCTGAATCATAGCAATGCCAGAAGAAGAGGTAGAGCAAGAAATTGAAAACTTATTTGAGCAAATAATGAAGGTAAACTTCCCCAATCTGGCACATGTACTAGACATGCAAGTCCAGGATGCTCAGAGAGTTCCAAAGAAGAAACACACCAAGACACATCATAATTAAGTTTCCCAAGATTAAGATTAGGAGACAATCTTAAAGCGGCAAGAAAAAAGGAGAGAGATACCTACAAAGGAGTTCCCATAAGACAATCAGCTGATTTCTCAAAAGAAATCTTGCAGACAAGAAGGGGCTGGGATATGAGGTAGGACTATCAAGGAACATGTATAAAGGACACATGAACAAAGCCAAAGGGGATAGGTTTGAGGGTGGGAGGCAGGGATGGGTGGGCTGTGGGGGTGTGGTGGGGTGAAAATGGAGACAATTGTACTTGAACAACAATAAAGAAAAAGAAAAAGAAAACAATCAAGAAAAAAAGTATTTAAAGTCATGAAAGGCAAAGACCTACATCCAAGATTACTCTATCCAGCAAAGCTATCCTTTAGAATGAAAGGACAGATAAAGTGCTTCCCAGATAAGGTCAAGTTAAAGGAATTTATCATCACCAAGCCCTTATTACATGAAATGTTAAAGAGACTTATCTAAGAAATAAAAGAAGATAAGGAACTATGAACAATAAAATGACAACAAACTCACAACTATCAACAACTGAACCTAACAAAAACAAAAACTAAGCAAATAACTAGAACAGGAACAGGTTCACAGAAATGGAGATCACATAGAGGATTAGCAGTGGAGAGGGAGAAGGGGAGATTGGGGGGAAACAGTGCAGGGAATAAAAAGTGTAATTGATAGGTACAAAATAGACAGGGGGAGGTTAAGAATAGTATAGGAAATGTAGAATCCAAAGAATTTATATGTATGACCCATGGACATGAACTAAGGTGGGGGGAATGCTGGAGGGAGGACAGGTGCAGGGTGGAGAGGGGTAAAGAGGAGAAAAAATGGGACAACTGTAATAGCATAATCAATAAAATATACTTAAAATTGACTACTATAATATTATTTCCTAAATCACATATTTTAGAAAACTTAAGTGACAAAGTAATGGAATTTTTGAAAAACCTATTGTGGTGTTTCAGAACATAAGAAATATAAAATTGGACAGAAAGAATTCTTCATTATTCTTTACATACTATTTTTGCTCAATTGCTTATTTTAATTAGGCAGGACTCTAGCTTTCTGTTCATTGATTTAGCATGAGCAATAAAATGAAGTTTATTTAATTTTCTAAAATAAGTAAAGCAGTGTAAAGTTAATTAAATGTTAATTACAGATTAATGAATCATCTACCCTTGCTGTACCCAGATGATGAAATTTTTCCTTCCTATTTCCATTTCCATAAGCTGGCTGTTCACTTTGTTCAAAAAAGGATTTTCATTTGTGTACTTGAAAAGTTTATGTTGCCATTTTCTGAAGGTATGTCTTTCAGGAATTTTACACATATAGAGATACATACACACATCTTCCTAGTTTGTCTTTTATGTGATTTCCTCAAGCATAATTTTTATTTAGACTTATGATTGCCTTTTAAATTTGAGCGAATGTACCTATAAAATTTGTTAGTAATTGTTTCATTTCCCAACATGGCATGTGTAATTAACCTTGAAAGATGAATTGGACGTTAACTGTATTGAACCTAACCTTTACCGGTATCACAAAGGTCATGGATTCTGTTCTCCCTGATCTTGAGTCTTCAGGTAGACTGTTTTGTACATATTGGAATTAGAATGCATTTACTGCTCATTAATTCATCATTAAAATGATGTTAACTAATCATTCTCTAAAAGGCTTTGGTGTACATATTTTCAGGTATTAATTGTTATAGTTTGGCTCCCAACCCTTATAAAACAACAGCATTCATGATTTGGTAGACATAAATATTTTATTTTGTAAATTATTTTGTTAGTAGCAGGACTTATAAACTTTCATTGAGCATATAGTATGGCTCATACTAACAGTGTCTTAATATTAATAAATGGATATACGAGATCTGTCTGGAAAAAGTCCAGCCATTACTAGTATAACGAGAATGGTTTGCATGACTTCTATGTAACCTGGCAGCCAAGGAGAGCAGACTGGAATGCACATACATGAACAATGACAACTTCACTGTACTAGTCAGTGGGGGGCAGTAGACACTGTTGAGTGAGCACAGGCTGTGTGGCCATCACATTCAAAAGAACTAAGTAAAGTAACAAATCTGTATCAAATTTTCTGTTGAGCTTGAACAACCCTCCTCAGAAACTACTTGTATGATTCAGAATGCTTTTGGGATGATGCAATGAATGCAGCACAAATGAAAGTGTGGCACAAGTGCTTCTAAGATGGTTGAGAATCTGGAAAGCGGTCCATGTTCTGGAAGGCCTGTAGCAAGCAGAACACCAGAGAATGAACTGTTGAACGTGACTCAGCCCCCCTGCAGCCCAAATTTGGTACCCTGTGACTGCCGGCTTTACCCAAAACTAAAATCACCTTAGCAAGGGAAGAGATTTCAGACCCTGGATGAGATTCAGGAAAATGTGATGGCAAAACTGATGGCAGTTTCAACAAAGAATATTTTTATTGTTGCCAGTTACAGTTGTCCTCATTTTCCACCCATTACTCTCCCCTACCCTACCCACCCCCACCTCCCACATTAAGAATTTTGGAAAGTGTTTTAAATAATGGAAGAGACTCCAAGAGAACTGTGTCAGGTCCCAAGGTGCCTACTTTGAAAGGGACTGAGGTATCATTGTCCTATGTATAATGTTTCTTATATCTTATATATTCAATAAATGTCTCTATATTTCATATTACATGGCTGGATATATATATGAAAATACTTAAATTTTAACTTTGCAGTGGGCTTTTCATTGTATAAGGAATAATATATAATGAATATGATGTCCATACCTCAATCATATGTCTTATATCTCAACACCATAAATACTAAGACATCATAACAATTATCATTATGTAAATTAAATTTCAGTGTTTCATTCTGCACAGAGACAACTTTGTGATTAAAGACTCCAGTCTTAGTCACAAAACATTTCTACGATAACATAATAGAAAAATATATGGATTATAATTTAGCAGTTTACATGTATGAAGACCCATTGTTTTTATATTATTATAACTTTTTATTATATCTACACATGTATTTAGAGTTCAAATTTTATTATTTTATATAATTACTCCAATTAATGAATGAACAAATATTGAGTTGATATGTCAAGATCATACACTTAATTTATAAATTTAACACAAAATATGACTGGCAGGTAGTGACATTATAAAATAGTTCATTTATCTTCATTGAACCCTATGCATCACCTTTTTGGAACATAACACAGTATATTAATACATTTATAAGTATTTTTATATATTTCACAAATTAATTTTTACTGTTGTTAAGCTCTGAGTCAAAAATTTGAATGTTAGCACTGGCTGGTGAGGCTCAGTGAATTGAGTGTTGGCCTATGGACCAAAAGGTTGCCGGTTCAGTTCCTGGTCAGGGCGCATGCCTGGGTTGCAGGCCAGGTCCCTGGTTATGGGTGTTTGAGAGGCAGCCAGTCAATGTTTTTCACATTGATGTTTATCTCCTACACTTTCTCCCTCGTCTCCCCTTTCTCTAAAAATAAATAAATAAAATCTTTAAAAATGCTTTGAATGATATAAATGTAAAATGACAACACCAGGTATGAAAACTATGTAAAACTATAGATGAAATAATAATGCAATAATTGCTCATAATAAACAAATGGGCCAGAGTGTGTCAAATATATGTGTATTAAATAAATAAAATGTGCCAATATTACATTAATAATAAAGATGCACTAGCACATTCAAGTTTATAATAATTATTAACCATACAAGTGAGAAAAGTGAGTAAATAAGTAACTAAATTATAAGTCAAGTAGGATTTCATGTATATGTAACAAAAATGAATAATGGGAGACCAACAGACACAAAATGTTAACAATTTTTTCTGCTTCACAGAAAGCGTTTGCTAAATATGCTATAGGAAAACAAAATTTATGCAAAATTAGCCTCAAATAACTTTCACTCTGCCAGCTAAATTAATCTCACAAGAAATATATAAATTCATAAACCATTGCTGATCTACTAATGTTGTCTAGGGACTTGTAGAATGCAGTCACACACTGAGCAGACTGACAATGCAGTCCTTCTTTAACACAGTATTTATAGAGAGAAAAAAAATGGCTGGATTCATTCCCAATATCGATATTCTGGCTTCTAGAACCCAAATAAAATTATGTGCAGCCTATTTTAGACATGATAATTGCTAATTCTCTTTGAGATAAGAGGGGCAAGGTATCAGAACTTATAAAAGACAGAAGAAAAAACAATGACTCAATTATAAGAACAGTATTTTGCTACAAGTTGATATATTTTCTAACTGCTACCTCTCTATCTTGATTTGTTCATTGATTTCCTTGCTATCACTTAAACATACCAATTATGCTCCTGCCTCATGGCCCTACATGGCTGTTCCGTTTTAGAACACTCACTTTCCAGATATGTGTCTGTTCCTTGCTTTACCTTCAGATCGCTGCTCAAATGTTCACTGTCAGTTGAGACCTTACTAAACTGCACTGTTTCAAGTTAGAGTCCCTCCCTAACCCTCTCAATGGTCCTTCCCTGCTTTAATTTCTCCATGGTACGTATGTATCACAGTCTAACATAATATATAATTTACTTATTTGTTTTATTTGTTGTCTATCTCCAGTCACTAGGATGTAAGTTTCCTGTGGACAAAGTTTTTTTTATCTTTTTTGTTTATTGATGTATTCATCCTAGAATAGTACCTGGTACTTATGGGCACTCAATAAAACATTTTTTGAGTGAATGATAGTGAATTATTAAAATATCTCACTAAATGAAAGAGAAGAAATTATTTATCCCAAAAGAATACCATAATTACAAAATATAACTTTTTCTAAACATTTAGGTACTACATCCTGAAGCAAGTTAAGCCAAACTCCTAGGCCTTTACAGAAACTATTATTGAATCAGCCATATATGCTTACCTCTATTTACAAAACTTATAATCCCTTCTGCTCCAGTTCCATCTATCATCTGCATCAAACACTACTGAGTTCCAACTAGAGTTCATCTCTCACCTTTGTAGTGTGAAGACAAAAGGAAGCAATACAAACAGCCAATTGTAATTCTTCTCCTTTATAAAATTAAAATATAAGCCTGCGTTTACCTGGCAGGCCATATTTCACACCCCTCCTACTCTCATATTCCTTGAACATCAGGGAGCAGAAATGAAGCAGGACAAGTTTAAGCTTAATGTTCATTAAGGTTATTAATAAATCCAATAATTTCTTATAATAATACTTCAAGGTTTATGCTGACAAATCCATACTGAAGGCAATTACAGTCACATAGACTTCCCTTGCAAAAAAAAAAAGAAAATTTTTAATGTTTCCTTTTTCATTCAAGTATGAAATTATGCATTGGCTTTAATTAACCCACAAAGAAAATGATCAAATATAAAAGAAAATAGAGTTTACTTTTTTAAAAGCAACTATTCCCACTAAAAAACTAGTAAATTAGATGAGTTAGAGATCAGCCCTGTTCCATGTAGCAGACAGGTGTCCACATCACAGGAAAAGCCCTGTACTTGAAACACTTCAAAGGCTCAGCAGAAACCAAAAGTCAGACTAACTTGAAGATTAACTTAGATTTTAAAATAAAAATGTGAACCATATCATATGAGAGCATATTCCCTATTTTGCAAATAAGAGATCAGAAATTACTAGATCAGAATAAATTAGACCTATATTTTAAACAAGAGACAAATGATATATTTTCATTTCTGAAATAAAGTCAATTCAATTTTTTTAAATATAATTATTTTACCTTGCATTTTTATTTCCAATCAAAACACAGAATAACCCCAATATTAAAAGTTTTAGAGTGTAATCTAATTAAGTCTATACTGTCATAGTTCTTTTTTCAGTGACAACACAGTGATCTTCAAAGTTAATCCTGTGGAAGTAAATGAATCAAACTGGTTTGACACTGTAAAAATAGAAATGTCAGTCATTTGAAACACAGCGTTGAATATTGGTTAAGAATATGGTCATTGTAGCCATCTTCCCTGGGTTTAAATTCTGCTTCTGTTAACTGACAGCTCTGTGACCTTGGAGGAGTTACATAACATCTCTGTTCCTCAGTATACTCTCTCAAATGAGGATAACAACAATACTTAATTCATAAACTTGATTGAGAATTAAATGAAATAATGCAAAGATTGCTTGTTATGATGTCTAGGAAATAGTAATTGTTCAATAAATAATTTTGTTTTGTTTTGTTTTAGCCAGACTAGGGAGGAGAAGGGCAGGACTCAGATTATCCTGGAAGTTTTTACAATTTAAAAATTGTAAATTTTTTTTCACAAAATTGGGGTCAAGAATTAAGGACCCTGAATTACCTAGGGTCATGAAAGCTCTATGCATTGTCCTCCCTCAGACTCTATAGGTCTGCAATACACGGATTATTGAGTTAAAGAATTTTTAAAATTATTTCTTAAATACTATTTTATAGATTTTCAATATAATGGATCACCTTTTCCAAAATTTACCTTAGGTCAGTTTCAGATCATGTTTTTAATATATATTCTATATGTTAAAAGCCAGGTTTTCAACCAAAATAAGAAAATGGCCTGTTTTCTATATGCTTCAAAGGCATATAGATGTTGACTTAATTATTATGCACCAATTAATTTGATAGGAAATTTTATTGAAAACATACACACATATGGGTTTAGAAATCAACATTTTCTACATGAAGATTCTTCTCTTTAGTTTTATTAGGTACATTTAACTGTAGAATAGACATGACAACTTGACACTAGTTAATCCTATTAAAGTCCATTTTAGTAGCACTCATATAACTCTTCAACAAATACCTTCAACTGTATAAATATTTATTTTCTTACCATTATTGTAGAAAAGTTAACAATGCCTCCGTGGCTAAATTACTTTTCATTTAAGATATTTTTTAATTAAAAGCTTTATATTTCCAATTTGACTTCTCACACCTGGCTGCAGATATCAATTTATGTATAGACACCCAAAGCATACTGTTTACTTATAGGGGTTTCTATAAACTTAGTATATATTTAATGAAGGTAAAGAATAAAACTGCAAATGAGATTTATGGGAATGTTGTGAAGGTTCATTATTGTCATTGCATAAGAAAGTATAATTTTCTTAAAAGAAATGATGAAATATACATAATAAAGTTCCTGTCCATGTCATGACAGCTCAAGAGCATCCATCGTTACCACCTGTGTCACACCGCAGTTGAGCCTGCTATATGGGTGACAGCAGCTGACTTCTCTGATCAACACATAATTACCTCTGAATAAAAATGCGTGTTAAAGTTAGCTGGACATAATGGGTTGAAGACACCCAGGGCAAAATTATCTTTATCAGGGCACATAGCACCACCTGGGGGTAAGAAGGGGCTGGAGAGAGGTGTTGGCAGTGGTGCAACCTTGGGAGCCTGCAATGTTGTGGGTACTTCTGAGGTGTTCATGTTTATGCTGCTTGTCTTATTTTGGATAGAAGAAGTCACTCGGTTAATGGTTGGGATGCTTCTGGCAGAAAAAGGTCTCGCTGATCAAGTCTATCTCTGCTGATCTAGCTGCATATTTCTCTTCTCAGCATCTGGATAGTTTCCATTTGCAGAGTCCCCTTCCCCCCATAAGATAATAAATATCATATCACAAGGATGGCAGTGCTCCTTCATGGAACACTGACTGTTTATTAGAGGCAAAAAAGTTTAAGAGAAATGCTAACAATGTTCATTAATGGCCCGAATCCAGGTTTAATGAGGCATGTCAATATGCGGACTGGGCAACATCAGTGGCATAATAGTGGTGGTAAATGGGAGTAATTGTATCCAATTGTACGGCACAGCTTCCAGGAATGAGCCCAGAACTGCCAACTGACAATGACAGAGCAATTATGGGAAGGCAAGCGAGCTGTGTCAAATTAGCACTTGGTGAGAACTCATTTTTCAGAGATGTGCTTGCTCTACACCACCACAAGTGATAGCTACTTTATTGTGAGTGATAGGAAGACCAGCACTTAGACTGATGTTCTGATTTGTCAATAGCTGTATTTGAAAGCTTAGTGTCACAAATATATAGAGATATTCAGGGAGAGAGGCACACTGCTCATGATCCGAAGGATAAGAACGTTGCAGAGAAGGTCATCTGTCAGTGTGAGCTGTCAGAGAGAGATCACACTCTATGAAAAGGGAACATTCAGCCGACTTAAGTAATTACCTTTGACTGAGATTTGAAGATGTCTTCTTTTGTTGGCCTACACTGACTGCATAATTTATAATTTATCGCAATCAGCAAAGGGCCAGGAATTGTAACTAAGAAAATTTTTATTTTATTTTCTATAATTACTGCCCCCCTCCTCTTTTAACTCCTTTAGCACTTCAAAAGTAAAAAGTGGGAAACTGATGAAATTGATTTTTTCTTTCTTTTTTAAACAACTCAGTCTCAAGTACATCGGACACAATGTATTAACTATTGACTGTTGTTTCACAGGGCCATAGCTCTCTACCGTAACCTTATGAAAGATATAAAACACCTCTTTATCCTTGATGTATTTTTACTTGCTTTGTAGGTTACTAGCTAAAGAAGATAAAAAAAAAAACTCAATTTTGTCTCTATACTGCAGAAAAATAAGAAGAAAACAACAGACCTGAAGTACTAAGCACTGACATTGTATTCACATCTTCAGGTACTCATCAGTTTGATTGAATTGTCAGAACTATAAAGAGATAACTATTATAGCAAATATTTCAGAATTATATAGATTAATAGAATGTTTTATTCTTGTGGCTTTTCCTTCTGGGAGATATCACAGGATCAATATTTGTAAAATAAATCCTTTACCTTTAATAGCCTTATGAAAAAATATATTTTGTGACCCATTATATTCTGGAGTATGATAAGCATTAAAATTTTATTTTTGTATATTTCTAGAAAAATGACTACTTAATTTTGTTAGCTATAAAATGTAAAAGGGAGTCATAACAGAGGAGTTTTTGATTACTTTTATTCCCTAAATTAAAATGATAATCTCTAAAAATATTAAATTTCTATATTTGGTATTATTATCAAATTCTTTGTTTTTCCTAATAGTGACCAATTGATTAATGAATTGTAACTAAAAATTACCAAGATTAACCTGCCAGTAGCAAAAAGTGTTAATTCTATATTGAATTACTGTAAAGATAATTGACAAAACAATTAATTTAAGTACTTTAAGTCAATATTACTGTAGTGGAAATGCTAGCTTTTAGGTATAAAGAAATACTCTTACAACATTATTCTATTAATATGATACAAAATTCCTGTCATATAATAAACATTCATTTATTCCTGTCTTAAAGTCTGCATAGGTTCACACTGCTTTCTTTTCAAGACCTATGAAGCATTCATATTTGAAATTAGTACTTGTAGGTTTTTGGATATTTGCTAATGTATTTATTGTTCCCTCTAAACTTTAAGGACTCTGCTAAAAATGATTTTTTTTCTATAGTTTACATTTACTATTTGATATTACTTAAAATTATATATTTTGATGTTTTTCAAACATTTTTTAATTATTTAAAAAATATTTCAAAATTCTTTGAACCATTTAGTTTATCTGTTGTAGAAAGCTGTTTAATTCACAGTGCTTTTCGCACAGGCCTGTCATCTATTCTATAGTGACTGTGCCACTTAATAATGGAATAGTGCATCAAAGTGGCAGTTAGGTCTCAAATTGTTCTGTATGACTGTCAAAGCGGTAAGAAAAGAAGAATTAAAAAAAAAAGGAGGGAGGTAGAAAAACCCTTGATTTGTCTTTACTACTGAAACGTGAATTTGTCAGCCAGGTTCTGAAATCACAACAGCATTGCATCCCCAGTGAGATGTTGAAAACTTGACAGATACACATTTTTTCAACTACAAGCACTTCTATAATGAAAACTAAATACATTTTTTTTGCTCTTGACAGGTAGTTGTTGCCAATGAGATTTAATGTTCAGGTTCCAGTTGTCAAGAGAAATAACCAATCAGCAATCCAAACAGTCACAATACAGATATTCAAAGGCAAAAAGCCTGGTTTCTGTGATATACTGAAAAAAATTGATTGTATAATTAAACAAGTCCAAAACATTGACACTTAATGTTTTCTCTAATGGCAAGTAGAACCCATCACAAGTTCTCTCAAGGGGAAAAACTATATCTTGTTTAGTGGTCATCAAGGGTATTGATCAGCATTGTTCTTTTTACTTCATCATTTAAAGATGAGTTTGCTTTGGTCTAACATTTTTCCATTTATCATTGTTTATTCTCAGAAAAAAAAGTAAAAACCATGATCCAGTATTGAAATTATGTCATCTTACATATATTTACAATATCCCTAAATATCCACATATCCAGAACTATCCACTTACGAGTTTGATTCATAGCAGAGCTTGTGTATATAATTTCTCTGGCTATATATTGTGCATACTGCAAGAGCTTTGACAACCCCTTTTAATGTGTATAAAGATGCTCAGTATGTGGTGATTATTTACTTGCTGATAGCTTCACTATATTATCAAAAAAACCTTATGGATATGCCTGGATATTTTGTGGAAGGAGACAAGAGGAGACCTGTACTTGTTGTAACGTTTCCAAAAATTAGAAATTGAACTGGTTATCACCAGCCACTCTATACTGATCAGTGCTACAGAATTGCATTCAACCATTTGTCTGAAGCAAATGATATTTTTGACAGGTCAGTGGAATTTGCAAGGCTGGATTATACTACACAAGCCATATATGACTAACTGAGAACTACAATTCCCATAATGCCCTGCAACTGCACATTAAATAATGTTACATCAGAAGTTTATTTATTTATTTATTTATTTATTTATTTATTTATTTATTTTGGCAATACTTAATATGACATCTACTCTCTTAAAAGATTTTTAAGTGTATGAAATAGCATTATTATCTATAACACTATGTTATATAGCAGATCACTAGAACTTATTCATCTTGCATAACTAAAATGTTATACCCATTGCTTAGTAACTGTACTTTACCCTCCCACCCCCAGCTGCTAGGAACCACAATTCTTTTTTTTGTTTATGTAAGTTTGATTACTTTTGGTACTTCATATGAGTGGAATCATGCATAGTCATTCTTTTGTGACAGGCTTATTTCACTTAGCATAATGTCCTTCAGGTTTACCCATGTTGTTGCATATTGCGGGATTCCCTTCTTTGTATGTGTAAATATCACATTTTTATTCATTCAACCATTGATAGACATTAGGGTTGTTTTCTTATACTGGCTATTGTGAATAATGCTAAATTAACAAGGGCATGCTAACATCAATCTGAGATCAAGATTTTAATTATTTTGTATAAATACCCAAAAATGAAATTGCAGGATCATGTGGTTTTCTATTTTTAATTTTGAGAAATATCCACATTGTTATCCATAGCACTCCCTCATTTTTCATTCCCACTAATAGAGCACAAGGGTTTCAGTTTTTCCACATTCTTGACCACGAATGCGTGTGGAACAGGTGTGAGGTGATATCTCATTGTAGTTTTGATTTACATTCCTTTAATCATTAATGATGTTGAATATCTTTTCATATGTCTATGAGCCATTTGTATGGCTTCTTTAAAGAAATGTGAATGGAGTTCTTTTCTCAAAATTTTAATCTGGTATTTATTATTTTTCACTAATGAGTTGTAATCTTTATATATTTTAGATATTAACCCCTCATATGCTATATATTTTCAAATATTTTCTTCCATACCATGCCTTTTTAGTTCATTGATTATTTTGCTGTACAGAAACTTTTTAGTTTGATGTAGTCCAACATAGCAGATATTCAATACATTGAAGTAGTTATTGCATATTAACTTGCCTGACTATTTTATTTCTGCATGTGTTTGTCTTCTCTCTGTAACCAGATCAAGGCTGCTATGAGAAAAGTAGTGATCATGTGACTTCCCCATAAGTGTACATGGAGTCCCTGTTGTATGTAAACCGGTTTGGAACTTTGCTGTTCTAATCAAGAGAGACAAAAACAAATCATAGACTGACTGATTGATTGATTGATTGACTGATTGATAACTTACTTGATGTAGTCCAACTGTATTTTTGGTGTCATATCCAATAAATCACTTCTAAGATCAATGTCAAGAAACTTTCTCCTGTGTCAGTCCTATTGATAACCTGGGAAGATTTAATTCTTTCACCACATTTCTCTACTCACAAATATTTGATACATTTCAAAATAAAGAGCATTCATATTCTCTTGAATGGGAAAAAAAAGAAACTTCTCCTGTGTTTTCTTCCAGGAATTTTATAGTTTCAGGTTTTACATTTAAATCTTGAAACCATTATGAATTGATTTTTATATGGTATAAGATAAGGGTCCAATTTCATTCTTTTGCATGTGAATATCCAGTTTTCCCTGCACCATGTGCTAAAGAGACTATCCATTCTTCATGTGTCATCAAAAGATTAATATGGCCTTTTTGAACAAGGTCATAATCCACAGGGAGAAAAATCAACATGGCAGTCTCAGATATGAATCAGGATAATTGATCTCTTCAAATAGTTATAATAGAAGTTTTTACATTTTCTTGCTCTTTCAGGAAGTAAAAATTAGGAGGCTCCTGAAAACGATTTTCAGAAGACTAGTGCAACTCAGACATTTTAGTGTTTATGCCTCCAGATGCATATTGATATACTCATCTTTGAGTTGTCCCCCTTTCCCTTATTTTCCATATGTAATTTACCAGCAATTCTTTCTACACTACTTCCAAAATCTATCCTGGAATCTTGCTATCTGTCAGCTAGATCATTGTAATGGCGTTCTAACCGGTCTCCCTGCATTCACTAGTGCCTCTTTTACAATTTATTCTCCACATGCAATGAGAGGGATCTTTTTAAAATAAAAATTAGCCATAATCATTTCAGTTGCTCCCGTTATACTTATGTTAAAATACAATCAAAGGTCCTAACTGACCTGGTGCTCACAGTAGAAAAATCAAATCGCACTGAAATCATTGACTGTCATTCTTCTTTTTTAGCTCCTTATTATGTTTTTTTTTTTTTTTGTCTGAGCCACAGTCGCACCAAACTAACTTCACATTTAGGGCTCAATGTCAGTATTCCTTCTTCTGTGAAAGATTTTTATCCCTATCCAACTGTATACATAAGTCTCTCCCAATTTATTGGTAGGACAGTTCCTTATTTGTGCCTCTATCATAGCATCTTTTACACTGAATTGAACTTTTCTATTTGGGTGACTTTCTTTCCAACAGAAGTGCTAATTTTGAAGATTGACACTAAGTCTGATTTGTAGTCTTGTCTTCTGCAAGGGGAAAAGTATTGGACCTTTTAGACCCTTAATAAAATTGGTTGAATGAATGAATGAATAAAACATTTCCTAAGGTAGAACTCATTGTATTACATTTAATTAAGTATGAACGTAACATCTAAATTCAAGACCAAGTTATATTACCTTGAGAAAGGAACATTGTTTCTTCATTTAATTACTTAAAAATAAGGAAACCACCTTTGCATCACATCTTTCATGAAGTTGTTGTATTGTTGAATAAGATATTTACAGAAAATAAAGTGCCTACCACTTAACAAGCCTTGAATAAATATATATTTCATGTTATTTCCTTTTCCATTTTTTGGTTGAACTCCTGTATTTAAAAGTACATTTCAATTAATTTATGAAAGAAGAATAGAACCTCTCATGGAATGATCTTTGGGAAGAGAGAAGAAGAAAGGAGAAAAATATAATTAGTATTTAGCCTAAACATGACATAGTTCTGATTTTTCTTGTTCCATGTACTTTAAATCAAATGTCTCATTTGTCCTCATGTTTACAATAATTATAGCAGTTGAAAAATTATTAAAATGCCTTAGTATTTACTAAAAAATTCATGGTAGGAGATTTCACTTGGCCATGTGAAATCTGAATAGCTCAAAGTTATACGACTCTGTGAGCTAATGGGATGAGATATGTGATTTAGCAGGCAGCTGTCTAACATACTGCCATAAAAGACTGAATGAAATACTACTGGCCATCTTCTTATAAGAAAGAATCTTTCAGTTTGTAGGTATAATTTCCAAAAAGTTACAGACTTATAAATGCACTACATTTCAATCAAGTATACATTGAAGTATTCAAGTATAAATGTTCATAAGGGGAAATCATGTAAACTAACCATTTTCATGAAGAAAAGTTATACATATTTATCTAATAGTTCAAAGAAAATAACTCTAGGGTGGCAAATGAAGAAGGTAACGGAATTATTTTAAAAAATAAGTGACATATACCATTTATGCAAGTGAATTAATATCAAAATCATGTTCTATAGCATCTGTCACTGTAAAAATTATATTTGATTAATGAGTGCCCAGTCTGAAAAGTATGCTATTCTCAGTCTTTATGCAGCTTGCAAAATGGTTCTGGATTTGCAATGCTTTAAAATCTTTATGATATGTATTTAACAAAAAATGTACAAAATATAAACCAGGTCTACAAAAGTGTACTTAATGCCATTGCTTCTCTTGGTTTTCCATCCAAGACTTAGAATCATGTATTAATCCAGATTGCAAGGCGCTGTTTCTTAAAATTCGAATGGTTATTTAGCATATGGAAAATAAATTAGCAAATTCAGAAGTTAGTAGATTATTTGATTTTGTCAAATTAACCATAAGGTAATTTAATGAAGGTTTTCCACACCTTCCAATATTCACCATTTTTATCTAGAAGTAGTATGGAATAAGGCAAAGCCACAAGTAAAATATTTCCTATAGATAGTTAAGCCTTCAGTAAAATTTTCTCTGCTATCAGAAAGATAAATGAAATTAAGAAGCAATAATATATGGCTTGACTTGTTTCTTTATCTTTGGTCTAGAAAACACAACTACTCAGTGTAGTAACCATGAAACAAACCAAACCTAATTTGTTCACTATTTGAAGACTAAAGTGAATGATTTAAAACAAATAGACAAAAAGTAAAAAAAAAGAAAAATTTTCTTTTTAATTCTAATACCAGTTTATTCACGACACAGATTCAATTCTAAAGTGACAATGTCTGATGTTCTGATTTGACATTAGAAAAAGATTAAAACCAAAAGCAGTTGAACATCTATTATTTTTAAATGGTATAATTTTCACTCAGGTAAGTTTCCCAATGTATTTAAGAGTTGACCTCTATCATGAGCAGAAAGAGAAAATATCTCAAAATAGAAAATAAAGCAAGCCTTCATAAAGTAGAGCATAGACTTTTCAAACAGCAATTCTCTCACTTCTCTATGAACATCAATGGCATTGCAAACCAGACATATAACAAAAAAGAAAAATACAATATACTCTGAAAGCAGAAAACAAGGTCAGAGTTGAGGCTTTAGCTAAAAGACTTTCTTTAGGCAATGGAGACAGAAATTCAAGCTTGTTTTTTTTTTTTTTTTTCCTGTTGGATTCCTCATAAAAAAGCCTAGAACTCGGGTTTTTATTTTTAATTTTCTTTCCATGAAGTGCTATATTAACCCTGTCCTATGTTGTTAATTCTAAGTGTATTATACATAAACAAACATTGAAAAATACTATTAATTTTAAAAAGGATAGAAAGAAAGAGGACCAGAGGACAAGAAAGCTAACAGGAGGGAGAGTGGACATAAGAGGAAAAAGGAGGAAGACAGAAGAGAAGAAGATAAAGGAAGGAGAGGGAGGGGGAGAAAAATGGATATAAGTCAGAGAGAGAGGGAAAGAAAAAAGGAGGGTAAAGGAAGAAAAATTGGAGTGAAGGAAAGACATATTCATTTCAATCTGGTAAATCTGATTTGTGCAAGCAAGCCTCACTATTAATGGAGAAATCTGAAAAAGTTTCACAGCATGAGAACACTCAATAAATTTACCAGGTATGAGGCCAGACTTCTATATTACTTAGACTTTATCTACTTTATAATTTCCAAATTTATTATTTTTGTATTTTTATTAGATAATTCTCATAAAATATATCTATCAGATTCCTCACTGTTAATTTTATTGTTTTTTAATTCTTCTGAGGTATTCAACTACTGGTGACTTATTTCGACTTTCCATAACACATTTTTCATTTGTTCTTCTTTGTCTTATCCATTTCTCTTTATAAGTATCATCTCATCACAAAGATACATGTGGTAATATTATTGCTTTTTGTTTTTAAAATCTGGTCTTAAAGAATGGACCAAAAGTGAAATGAAGACACTATGATAATAATCTATTTCAATGCCCTGAATTAATCTTATTCAAAGCTGACTTCCAAAGTGTAGATAGTTGTTTTATAGAAATAAATGCACTCATTTATAGTCAATAATTATTTAAATACTTTATAATTAATCAAGACTAATATATAGAATAATATAAAGCATACACTGATATGGTAGTCTATTAAATAATAAATTATGTCAGTCATTTGTGAGGTTATTGTATAATTGCATCTGATTTTCACTTACTTTATTATATCCTAAAATGTCCTTAGCCAATAACAAAGGTGTCTATTGTATAGCAGAAAGCTTTGTGGGGAGCACTATATTTGTAACTGTATCTCAGAAATAGAGTGAAGGGATTGTGACTAAATTCATAGTAGGGAGAAGTAGTAAATGGTTCTATTTGTAAAGAAGAGGGGCACAGAACACTGTACAATTCTTCCTGAACATCTGAAAATTGATCTCAGTTTGAGCTGAAGTGCTTACCAGCCTCACCTCAGCAAAGTGCCCAAATGACTTTTTAAAAGGGTACAGCTCAAACCAGGGGAGAATGAGGGAAAGGGCAGATTTGAAACTTACAGTGTGTCTATAATCAATACTCTGCTCCTGAACAAAAGTGTAAAGAGGCGCACAAATGTACTAAGCCACATTTCAAAAATGACATCGTAATTGCTGGCACTGCCCAGCCTACTCTGGCCTCAGCATTACCAGGTTTTAAATTTATTTCAAACTGTTCTTCCCAAGTCTGCCTAATTTTTTTTTTTTGGTCCAAATAGCAGCAACTTGCAGTTAGTGAATAAAGCTTCAGGGATTTTTTTTTTTTTTTTTTACTTATAGCTAAATTTAACTTTACCCATCCAATAAAAAAGAAATAAGGGAGCCTTTATTATCTCCCTGGATTTCTGTGTATGATACCACATCATAGAGAAGTGGTTATTAGAGACAATGGCCTACCAAGGTGAAGTTTGTAATAAAGCCTATTATGTGGTTTCACCATTGACACTAATGGAATGTAACAGTGATTTAGAATGATTTAATGGTTCCCAGGTTGTGCTCTAATAGTGCTCTTTATATTATGATGTATATCACAAAACCTAATGTGGCTGTTGTGATATATTGACAGTATTCATGCTGTTTCATTTTTTTAAGGGAATTTAAAAAACTGTCAAAGAGGAAAATTAATAGGCTGCAACTGCTTTATTTTCAAGGATTCTGTTTTTAAAATGTGCATAAATTTCCATTTGGTGACACTCTTAGGCTAATAAATTCATTTGCATTTTTATTCTGATATAATACAAAGCGTGCACGTGTGTACATTTGTGTGTATGCATTTTACAGCTATACATAAGTATTTATTTGAAACCCAAACTGTAGAAGACTATACTGTCATTTTATAATATATTTACAAAATGGTTCTGTTAGATTAAAATGCACTTGAAAAAACAATACAGAAGAAATCATAGTTTTATTACATAAGATAAAATTATCTAATTTGAATTGTGAAGCAAAAGGCAATATTCACTAAAAACAAAAATGAAAACCCTTGTGTAGCAGTCATGTGAGCTCTTAGATTCCTGAGTAAAAGGAGAGTAGATAGAATTATACAAAAGAGCAGGAGTAAGGCAGGGATTAATACTGTTGTCACTTATGAGTATCACAATGATGCCTGACTTTTAAGTATAGAGGCATATTTTGAACTCAAAGAGAAGGTAGACAACATTACAAAATATAAGCGTCTTATTTGTTGAAAGTTGGAGAACTCAAGAACTGTAGGTAAAGGGAAAAAAGAAATAAAACCCTTGTCCGAGGTATCTATCCTTGGCAAATATGTTTTCCCATACAGTTTGTTCTCTTTTTATTTTAATACTGTTTTCTTTAGCCACACAGAAGCTTTTTATTTTGATGAGGTCCCATTTGTTTATTCTTTCCTTTATGTCCCTAGCTGTAGGGGACATATCATTGAAGATGCTGCTGCGTGGAATGTCTGCGATTGTTCTCCCGATGTTTTCCTCTAGGACTTTTATGGTGTTACAACTTACATTTAAGTCTTTTATCCACCTTGAATTTATTTTTGTGTATGGTGTAAGTTGGTGCTCGAGTTTCATTTTTTTGCATGTAGGTGTCCAGATTTCCCAACACCACTTGTTGAAGAGGCTGTTTTTACTCGCTTCTGCCCCCTTTGTTGAAGATTAATTGCCCATAGAGACTTGGGTTTATTTCTGGGCTCTCCATTCTGTTCCATTGGTCTATCTGTCTGTTTGTATGCCAGTACCAGGCTGTTTTGATTACAGTGGGCTTGTAATACAGTTTTATATCAGGTATTGTGATCCCCCCTACTTTGCTCTTCTTTCTCAAAATTGCAGCTGCTATTTTGGGTCTTTTATGGTTCCATATAAATTTTTAATGTGTTTGTTCTATATCTGTGAAATATGCCATGGGTACTTTGATAGGGATTGCATTGAATCTATATATTGCTTTGGGTAGTATGGACATTTTGATGGTGAAGCCACTGTGGAAAATAGTATGGAATTTCCTCAGAAAACTAAAAATGGAACTGCTTTTTGACCCAGCAATTCCACTACTGGGATTATACACTAAGAGCCCTGAAACACCAATCCAAAAGAACCCATGCACTCCAATGTTCATAGCAGCACAATTTATAATAGCCAAGTGCTGGAAACAACCTAAGTGCCCATCTACAAATGAATGGATCAAGAAACTATGGTACATTTACACAATGGAATTCTATGCAGTAGAGAGAAAGAAGGAGCTTATACCCTTTGCTACAGCATGGATGGAACTGGAGAGCATTATGCTAAGTGAAGTAAGCCAGGCAGTGAGGGACAAATACCATATGATCTCACCTTTCACTGGAACATAATCAACAAAAGAAAAAAGCAAGCAAAACATAACCAGAGACATTGAAATTAAGAACAATCTAACAATAGCCAGAGGGGAGGGAGGAGAGGACTATGGGGAGAAGGGTTTTCAGGAACCACTATAGAGGACATATTAACAGAACCAAGGAGGGGGATGGAGGCAGGGAAGAGAGGTGGGTTTAGAGGGGGTGGGGGGAAGGGAGGGAAGAGGATGCAGACAACTGTAGTGGAACAACAATAATTTATTTTTTTAAAGGGAAAAAGGGAGGGTTTTCATGTGTCTCCATACTCTACCTCGCAAACATTTTAGTCACTGCTTCTTTATGTCTATTCAGTTTTTCCTCTTTCTTTAGAATCTCCTACTTTACCCATTTCCAGGTAGCATTCATTTCTTAAAAAATCTAAGACTTCCTACAGCCCTAATCTATGAAATCATCTTTTCCCTTTCCAGTTCACAGTGATTTTCATGTATCTGATCTCCTTTTATATTCAGTTAATATTTAGTTCAGTTATTTGTTATTTCATAAGTCTATCTTGAGTAAACACCTGATAAACCTTCAGCACATACTTCCTATTTATTTAACAAATTGATTAGTTTCCGTTCAACTCTACTGCTATCCAACCAGACCGTGCCTTCATAGGGAAAAGGAGATTACCATATTATATTGGTTGGATATGAGGCCTTCAGACACTGGATTACTTCAACAAAAAATAACAACTTAATCATGATAGGAGCTTTGTTCTTAGAATCAATGTAGTCCCAAACTCTATAGTTAATGCTTTGCAAACGTGTACAAACATAAAAAATTAATTTTAAATCTTACTTGAGATATTTAATTTCCCTTACATTACTGTTGACATTGTACCTTAAATATAATCATTGATATATTTGAACGCATATACAATTTTTACTTTGAATTACTTCTTCTATCTGTATAAAGATCACCAGCTATGCATGTATCACATGCACTTGGGAATATGTGTACCTATTCACACAGATTTACTTCTGGTGGGTCAGGAACAATTATTAACCAAAAGTAGAAAGAGCATATTTCATTTAACACACAGGGCAATATGTTTTTACAACTACATGTATTAACTTCATGGTGTTTTTAAACATTTGAGCTAATTATTAAATTGGCTAATCTAAAATTTTTATTTGAAACCTAACAGTTAATGTATCCCACTGGCCATCTTAAGCTCTCTTTGCCAAATTTGGAAATATTTTAAAAAATAAACAGAAAGGGAAGAGGAAAAGAAAATTTGAATAAATGAAAAGATATTTTATTCTTGTCTGGGAACACTCAATATTGCAGGGATGCTAATTTCCTCAAAAATTAATATATAATAGAAAATATTACACAAATTTTGATGAGAAGTCATCAAAATAATGCTAAAGTTCATCTCGAAAAGTTAATGTAAAAAAGTATAGGAATTTTTTAAAGGACAAAATTACTATTAAACCACACTATAAAACTAATTTAACTATAACAGTGTACAATTAGCATTGTAAAAGACAGAAAGATTTAACCAAGTGAAGAGTCCAGAAATAAGTTCAAGCACACACTGAAATTTAGTGAATGATAAGAATAGCAAATCAAATAAGTAGACACTAGATGTATTATTCAAGAAATACTATTTGGAAATTAGTCATTTGGGGAAAACATGGAACAATAAGTTGTTGCAGTAGTTTTTTACTCAAAAAATTCCACAGTAGATCAAATATTTAATTGTAAAAATTAAAACTATAAGAAATCTAGAGGAGATCATCAGCTAATGTTTTTATCTTCATTCAAGGACATTGTTTTCCATTGCTTTAAGAGAGAGAGGAAGGGAGAAGAAGGGAGAACAAGGAACGTCAGTAAGAGAGAGCAGCATCGATTGGTTGACTCCCATGAGTTCCCAGATCAGGGATCCTATGCACCCAGACTGGGAATAGAACCCACAACCCAGGAATGTGCCCCAACTGGAAATTGAACATGCAACCTTTTGGTTATGGGATGACACTCCAAGCAACTGAGCCACACTGGCCAGGATGATCAGTTAATTTCAAGAAATAGTAGTGTGTGGTGATTTGAGTAGAGAAGGCCGTCATATATATTTAAAAAATCTCTGAAACCAGGAATCATTGTAGAGGACACATGGAAGGAACTAAGGGGGAGGGAGGAGGCTGGGGGGAGAGGATGCAGATAACTGTAATTGAACAACAATAAAGTAATTAAAAAAAAACAAAAAAAATCCGAATGGGGAGATTTAAACAAAAAAAAAAAAGCAAAAAAAAAAATCTCTGAAACCATAAAGAAAAAAGTTTACTAGATTTAGCCATATAAAAATAAAAACTTCTGTATGGCTGGAAAAAAAATAGTATAAATCAAATCAAAGGGCAAAATAGAGGGAATACTTGCCATAGACAAAAGATTTAGTAAATGTGTAACATTTTTAGAAATGAATAAAATTATTAACACAATAGAAAGAAAATATTCAAAGGACAGGAATAAATATCACCAAAAATTGGTAAAATTCAAATATAGAACAATGTTCAAATTGTTCAAATTATGACAAATGACATGTATCACAGTAACAATCTAATTTTTTTAACTTTTATAGTTTCCAATTTTGTCAAGGGTGTAAATAAACATGCATTCTATATTGTTGACATCTGTACATTTTTAAAGGGAATTTGCAAAATCTACCAATATTACCAAAATACCATGAAAATGTGATATCTTCATTAGTAAACATGGGAATGCAAATGAAAACAAGGTACTAATATATGCATTGCAAAATGGCTAAAATTAATAAGATATTTAACAATACTAACTGTTAGTAAGGTATTAAACAGTAGGAATTCTCATACTTTTAATGAGGGAATAAATTGAGATGACCAGTTTGGAACACTGGCACCATTTTATGACCTAGCCATTCAACCCCTAACTATATACACAACAACAACAACAAAAAATTGCACATATACACTGTGTTTAGAACAACATTATTCTTTACATTCCCAAACTGGAAGCCTAAATGTTCACCTGCTGTATAACAGATAAATTAGTCAAAAGTTAACACTGCACAACAATGAAAATGACTCAATTACTCATGTATACAACTATAATGAAGACTCTGTCAAACACAGTGTTAAGTGAAAGAAGCCAGATAAAAAAGTTATTCCATATACACAAACACCAAACAAAATGTGACTTAAAGTTACAAATCAGAATTGTAATGACTTTCAGGGGGAAGAAAGAGAAAAAAATTGAAGTAGTAATTGACAATGGTCCAAAGGATGCTTTTGGATTGTTGTCAATTTGTATTTATTGACTTGCCTGATGGTTGCTCAAATGCTCACTTGTGATCATTATTTGAGCTTTATATTTACATTTTGTACAAATGATCATAATGTTAAACTTTACAATAAAAAGTTTTAAAATGCAAGAACTGCAGGTTAAAGAAAAGAGAAAGTAAAAAGTGGTACTATTCATAAGTTTTAAAACCAAAAAAATAAATAAAACTCCAGGTCACCATAATGGCCCTTAGTAAGAACAGTAGCTTCTAAGCAGTAACTTAAAAATAGAAATGTAAATATAAATATAACTAGACATAAAATTCACAAAAATAATACATATTTTTCATATATACCATTTTCTGCATTCATATCTTATTTTATTTAAAATATGGAAGAAGTCCTGATAAATATAAATAGACTAAACCTTTTGATGGCCAATAAGTTTAATGGCTTTTCACAATTTTGTACCTTGGCGGGATTACCCTCATTTTCTGAGAATTGAACTAGGGATTAATCCCTAAAGAAATTCCTAGCCTGAGGAGAATAAAGATATTCTGCACACCCATTTAATCAATTCAATGTTTATTACATTTCTAGTATATTTTGATTACAATAAGAGATAAGACACAGTCTTTGATCCCATGGCCTTAGAGATCAATTTAGTAAGAGATGAGCCCGCATAAAAATCACTTTGCTTATATCACACTGTACAATTGACCTTTGAAGTTTTCCTGTTACTTACAATGAAAAATGAGATTTCAGTTTGGAAGAGCTGAAGGGTGGGTTTCCTTATTTGGGGGAAATTTGGCATCATTGCTCCCCTTATGGAAAAGATGCAGTCTCGTGGGGAGAGTGTGGGCCTCTGAGCCAGAATAAACTTGTTTCAAATATAGTACTGGCTTTTTAACAAAGCGACTTTTCTGATCCTAAGTAAGGACAGTTTAACACATGAAGATTTGTATTTCATAATGCTATGTCCGTTAACTTGGGTTGTAGAGACTAGCTAGCTGTATGTGCTAAATAAATTTTTATTACCTTCTCCCTCTTCAATTGTGTTCTGTAGTTACTTAGTGTCACATCTGCCATATTGGTCTGTAAGCTTTTTGAAATTAGGAATCATATGTTATTCTTCTTTATACCCTTATAAGGCCTGGCATAATACCTTGTGCAGAGTTGAAATTCCATATATACTGAAGGAATAAAATTTTTCAACCACATATGGACTTTGAAAAACAAACGTGTGTGCCCTTAATTCTGTCAAAGCTAAAAGAGAACCTAGTCGATTAACCCAAACTGAATGATGCTTTACTCACATTCATTCTATAGAAAACTATGTATTTAACAATTGTCCCGAGGAGCATGAAGTTATTATACAAAGGATAAAAAATGAATCACTGATTTTGTGAGATGTAGGAAGAAACGTTTAAACTCATTGTTGAAGCTTGCAGTACATGTAGCTGTAAAGAGTGATTTTTTGTTTTGTTTATAGAATTAAGTTATTAATGTAGATTCATATTGCTTTCTGCAGATACACATGTGCTGAATTTTTGGAATTTTGTATAAAATATACCCCCATTTAAAATAGCTATTTGATGTCCCATCTAAAATAGCTATTTGTGTAGAGGAGTACACAAATTAATTCCCAGGTCTTCTGAAGACCTATGGTTCCTTGATCTATTTGGTTTTCCCATCTATTTTATCTCTTAAGAATCCTTTGAAAATTTTAAGCAAATTATTAAATAATTAGAAAAAAACTCTGAAGCTGTTCAGCCATTCCTCTTATTCCAGAATGGAACATCATATGAAGTATATCAATATTCTAAGTGACAGAGTACACATATATATGACAAAAGTCATATATATGTATGTATGTATAGATGCATATATGACAGATAACAATCATGCCATTATGTTTTCATAACATACCATGTCCCATCATGCTTTATTTCAACTTTCCACAAAAACAATAACCTGTGCTGAAACAGTTTTTCATGCATACTAATAAAAAGTTGTTGCCTGCATTCATTCTGCCCCTGAGACCTGGGAATTCACTGGAAAAAAAGTTAAAAATTCCTATCTTTTGTATTCTGCCCGAAATTTATACACAAATTCAAAATAAATGGTGCAAGTAGATAACATGCAGAATTGTTTTTAGAATACAACTATACATTGATTAATTATTTTAGAGTGCTGACTGGCAAGAGGATAGGTTGATGGAAGGGAAATGTAATTTGTTTCTGACACCAAGTTATTTCAAATTTATAAGGAAATAAATGGTCACTTCTGTTTCTCATTTTGTATAGCACCTTGACTAGAAATCTGGGCAGATTCCTACAAAACAGACACAGGCAAAATGCCTTCCCATGCAACTTTAATCTTCTCTAAAACTAATAGTAAATTATCCTCACTGAACCTTTCTTTTCTAAAGATTTTATTTTATGTAGTAGGTTTGGAAAAGTAAATGAGAGGATGACTAAGAAATACAAATATTTTGTAGATAATAAAATAAGATTAGAATAATCATTATCCCATTTTGATTTTTCAAGTTTAGAGTTCCTATATGAGTCAATTTCTAGTGCCTTAATTAACAATACCAATTTCCTGCACTCTCTCAGGTGTTCTTCTGTTTCAGTCTGTAGCAATAATTATATTTTCCAAATGCATAATACCTCATTTAGAATGCAAGATTCCCAGAAATTGGCCAACTCTTATGTGCTTAACGTGGCAGAAACAAGTATATCTTTTTCCCAGCATCTTCTGTTAAAATTCCTTTATGCACTAAATATGACTCAGCCACCATGTAAATAAACTTCTATGTCAATATTTCTAACTGTAAAATATTTTGCCCACTGGACTAAAACAAAGAACAAGTGTTTACAAATCAGATCACTAGCACCTTTTAATTATACCTTGCATGAATTGCCTTTAAGCCACAGCAAATATAAATATAAATGTTGGAAACAATTCATGAAGTAAGTTACCCATTTTTCTTTCAAGTTCACTTGTATTACTAAAAGGTTCAGTGAAGACCTGTGGGGAACAAGGGCAATTTTTGACACAGGTCTCAACAGATTAAACTCTGCAGGGACAATACGAATACATTGGAGCAATAACATTATCACATCACAGGCTGATTGAAAAGTATTTCCTTGCATTTCTGTCCTTTTACCATAAGCCAATAGTAGCCACAGGCATTTGACTGGAGAGCCTGGAGGATTGACAGGCCTGGCAGTCATTACACGCTGGATTGAATACTAGATTACTCCAAAGTGGCTGAGGGTCAAGGATCAGTATGTTCCCTTTTGGCACTAAATGACTTTTAATATCCTTACTGTATTAGTCAATTACTTTAAAGCTGCCGCTCTCTGAGCTCTCTCTGCTCCCCCCGCCGCAGTTTACTGTGGACATTTGAATTGCTCCCATACTTAACCCCCACATCTGCTTTTAGCTGGCAAAAGAACAGTGCTGTCAGTGGAGCTATTGACAATAGGAAAAGAACCGAGACACTTGCTGGAGGAGTCAAGTGCCTCTTTCGTCTGGCTGCTTAGTTTTAAATTTAAAAAAAAAACAAAACTCTAAATAACTCAGTTATAAAGGTGGTATTCAGAACAAAGGAATTCAGCATTTTTCAATCTGTTGGCATGTAAAGTGATCAATAGGGAAACAATGGTGGAATTGTTACTGTTCTTTACCACTCCTGTAAACTACGCACCACCTATGTGGGTTTTTATTAAATTTTATGAGCACACACTTTGAATATAACTGTGAAAGAATGTGCACCTGAGTGAGGACCTATATCACAGTCTTTATTTCATTTCACAATGGTTCCAGTGATAGTAGAGAATTATATTGTACTTCTCAATTTATTGGTGCAACACAGTGAAGAATTTTATATCACAGCCACTGAACTTTAAAAGGGCTATGTGGCTTGGTGTTAAACCAACATTTCTAAATTAAATATGGACTAAGCTGATTTGAAATTTAAAACTACTCGAAAGTCATGCCTTCAGTGTTTCAGAAAAAGTGATATAATTCCCGCACAAGAGCACATCTGTTGAGCAAGCCCTGACTCTATGTGCATATATGTGTGCAATATAGTCTGCTTGCTTGTGTCAGTGAGAGCATATGTAAGCCACAATGCTACAGAGATCGTAAAGGACATAACGGGATTTTATAAAAAGATTCTTAAGAGCTATTTCTTGTAGAAATAACAATGAGACAAACTGACATTGCCATTAACTTACATTGGAATCTGGGAAAACCAGTGATTTTCTCCGTATAGGGTCACTGGTCAATAAGAACATCTAATTATTTTATTGGAAAGTACTTCACTAGTTTATTAAGTTTTCAGTATTAATTTTGACTTTTGTGTATATTAAATAATATACAAACATAAATAACTTTATAGAATAAAATTTAAGCAAAAGCTTCATCTTTATCCTACAGTAATGATTACATTAAATACATTGAAAATTTTTACTTGTTTCTAAAAATTTGAACCCATAAGCTGTAATTTAAGGGGTTATCTACCTCTTTTGCTGAGAAAAGATTCTTCTTAGATATGAAAACACACCCCAGAATACAACATCAGCAAAAGCATGATAGAGCCAACCCAAATCAAAACTGGTTAAAAATTGCAAGTTTAGATTGTATTGAAGTCATTAGAAATGACAGTGTTTGTCATCACAGTGACATCTTAAAGGTGATTTGAAAGGGAAAATTGTATGACATTGTAAGACTTGGGAACTGTTCTGCATTTTTGCTAAACATAAAGATTTTGACTTAATTGTTGAAAACACCTATCTAATCCTAAAGATTTCAAATATGCCTTTAAACTTTTAACTAATACAGAACAGTTGCCAAATCTTATAATTTCAAGCCACTTCCCTTTAATTAAAATGTAATATTTTTGTTAGTCTAGTGTTTATGAGTATAGATCTTATAAGTAAACATGAAATAAACTACATATACTTGGACTTTAAAAGCTGATATGACTACTACCATAGGAAAGATGACAGATTGCAACACAATATTTTTTCAGAGGACACCTATTAAAAATATAAAAATTATTGTTTTGAGAAATAAATTTTATGATTTTGCTTATTTAAAATTTTATCAGTAAAGGATCTTTAAAATCTTAACACCCCTTGGCAATCATAGACCATTAGCATTTTCCATTCTGTTATATTTTGTTGTGTTTTGGGAATTGAGTATTCTGAAGAAGAAAGGTAGTCTGACAAAAAAGTGATTGAGTCAGCCCCCTAGATAGTTGGGATGACAGAAGGTGAAGAACTGTAGCTGCAGCTGACAACTTCTTTAATATGAATCACATAAATATTTACAATTCATGATTCAATAACTCTATGGGTGGCACAAAAACAGAAGCATTTGATGGTTTGTTTGAAATCCTGATCATTACTATTTTGATAAGAGTGTATTTCGATTAGGAAGTGTTTTTAACCAATTTATTTCTGTCTAATTTTTCCTGTATCTCATCATATTTCTAATAGATAACTTCCTCTTGCAGTTTATTCATTTCAGTGCATTTTTATAAGAAATGTACAGTTTGCATGACCAAATGTTAACCTCCTCTTTCATTCTGTCATAACATTTAGGTATATGAATTTAAATTACACTTCCACTAAAATATATATCACAATTTGAATATTTTTACAATGACATATATTAGTTATTTTTTAAACATATAATAATGACTATATTGCAAAATTAGCAAAGTAAAATACTGCAGAGTGTCTTATGAAATATAAAAATCTACAACAATCTGTTATTGTAGCATTTAATTTTCATTTTCTCATATTTCATGTTTGCTTCCTAATGTAACCAGAAGGATTTAAACAAGCAACTTGGGTGGATACTTCTTTCATTTAGACATAGTGAAGTAATAAGGGAGACAATCCTCTAACCCATTATGCCTTCAAATGAAGAGTGGGAAAATAGTTAGCGTTCATAGCACAGGAAAAAAGTATACATAAATTATGACAGTGAAAAATACAACATGAAAAACTATAATCTATGCATTTTGAAATATTTGCACAGTAGTTACATAGAAAATTAACTAACAATAAGGGTCTTTAAGGGTCTTCCTCTCTGTTATAGTACAAAATGTGAATATTGATATTTATATGTTTAGTACATCATTCAATATTTTCTGATTTTAGAGAAAAAACTTTATAATTTCTTTAAAAAAGGATGTAATCACTAGAGGGTAATTGGTTTTAAAAATAGACTTTCTTTAATCAGTGACAAAAGTTTACTTTATAAGTAGCATAAATAAGAGAAAGAGAGCTTTTTGAAAATATGATCTTTTCTTTAATAATTATGTTTGAATGTTTCCTGATTTTCTTATGAAAATGTATATGCATGAATGTATGTGTGTGTTTAGTAATTTTGGCATAAAAGATTTGATAGTTGTTTAGAGAAGTATTATTAGAATCATTTCAAATGTCTATTTCCCTTTGAATTTGTTTCATACATCAACAATAAAAAAACTACAGGATCCGCTTGTCATGTATCATACTTCAGTATATAAACAACTTACTGACTGGTTTTGCATGAGAGTAGGGCTCATAATTTTCTGTCTTAAAATGACATATACAAATAAAAGAACTAAAGCATGGAAGGTAACATATTTTGGTCTTGTGAATAATGGTAACCTGATGCTATTGAATTACTGAACTGTGTCTGAGAACTAATGAAAAAATTTTCCCAGGAGAATCTTTATCCAGTGCACTTGGAGAGCACCTCAGGGACCTATTCTGAGTCTGTCACCTTCCCGTCTCATTGACACTCCACTTCTTTACCACCATTATACTGTGCAACCATTTCACTTCACACCTCACGATTAGAATATTAAAAGGAGAGAATACTATACGAAGTGTTCCAGATAGCAGAGTTGTTTTTGACACTTAGAATAGAAATTGTCACCAGAATATCACAAAGACATGAGAGTCTCCAACTGAGTAGAACATTTTAAAGCTTAAAGCTATTTTATTTTAAAGCTAATGAAAACTTTCAAGTAATCTCTAAATGGCACATAATTCATTTACTTAGAGTTATTTAAGGGCTGCATAATTGTAACTAAAAAGCATAACTGTACTTTTAAAGTTAATTAAAAATAATTTTTCTATAGAAATTCAGCTTTGGCTGTTATATATTGATCTTTTGTTGGTTATTATTTTGTTTGATCTTATGTATAGTTAGATAGATGGTATTGTCCTAGACAGAAGGTGGCATTCTTATATTGGTCAGTGATTAAGAAGAGCACTGTAACCACAAGGTATTACTACAGTAAATAAGAACAGTGATATGTCTTCTAGAACCAAGAGTGACATACTTAAAAGGGATATTCTACTTCCTGATATATATATATAAAATATTATATACTATATGCTATATATCATATATAATGAAAATATTATATATATATTATTTTATATATATTATAATATATATATATAAACGTTATTATTATTAAGGGATTAGCTTCTTCAAGGTGAACGATATTTTATATCAGAAGCAAAATTCCTGCCACTAAAAAGACAAAGTTAATGTTGATCTGTTATTTTATCCTTTCAAATAGCATAATGACAGCTTCTATAGTTATACTTTACCATATTCTTATAGCAAGCAGTAAGCATTGTTTTTTCCACTGCTTTGGTCAAGGTATTAAATTAAGAGCATCACACACTCATGGAAAAGACCCTGCAATGCACATTTTGGGTTGGAATTTATTAGTTTTGCCAAAGACCTCTGCAGTTATCTCTATATTTTGCAAAATATATTTTGCATAACAAATAAAATCCTTTTGTTAAAAATATTACTGCTACAGTTACTTTTGCCCAACATTAGACAATCTTCACTCTTCTTAACAAGTAGTCAAATTCATATGTTCATGTGGACAAATATTGAAAATTGTTGGAATTGAAATTCTATAGTATAGGGAGGGGAAGGGAGGAGGGGAGGGAGGAGGGGAGGGGAGAGGATGCAAATAACTGTAATTAAACAAACAAACAAAAAATTCTATAGTATAATAGACTTCCAGAACCATTGTCCTTCCATAACACAATCTCTTCTTTTTCATACAGCTTAAGATGTTCATTATTGAAAATTGTTGGGGCTAGAAAAGCATGTAGCTCTGGTTTGGTCATTTGGGTTTTTACTATAAACATGCATGCTAGCACTAGTATTTTTTTTTATTTTTATCACTGAATTTATATAGTATATTGGTATTCTCTTTTCAGAACCATATTCAGGAATAAGGTAATTAAAGCACATGCTAAAATTCCCTAGTTTCCTTCTGAACAATCCAAAAGAATCACTCTGACAAAAAGACCTAAAACACTTCAGAGCACAATGGAAAGTTTAAATGCTTGGAATCCATTTGTAATGATGAGCATTTTGGATCGAATTGTCTATGGTGAACCATCCATCTTGAGGGAAGATTTATAAAAAAAATCATGTAAGATTATTAATCCAATATGGTAAATCCAGGGTAAAGGAAAGGGATGAATTGAACTCAGCCTCCTGGTGTTATTCATGCTTTTAGCGTTCATTGAGCATCTATGTTTTTGCTACATTTGATCCATTTTATATCATATGCTGGGATAAGAGCTTTACCATCTATCTTATGGATCATTCTTTATATTTCAAAGAGACTCGAGAGCTGAATTTTGACTCTTTTTTTCTGCTATGAATTAAAAAATATTATTTTAATATATAATGTAAGTCTATTACATATTAATTTAATATGATAGAATCAAGAAAAGAAGAACCAGAATGCTCTATTTTCTGGTATAATATTTGTACTTAAGTATCAAGTATTAAAGTGATAGTTGCCTGGAGAGGTAAATTTACAACGCTTTTCCACGTGGGTATCTTGAGCTTAAGTATATGAAACCTCGTGAATCTCAAGAGGTAATGATTCAAAATATAATTCGCATGAGGGCGTTAAACACACACTCATAATAAGCCTACATAAGCCATCCATTTCAAGAGTTTCCTTCATTTTCTATGCCAGAGTCACAAAATAACTTCAAACTTTGTTCCAGAGATAAAAATCAAAGTCCACCTCACATACAGGAAAAAGACATCTCTATGGATTTAAACCAAGACCTGATTATGCAGGAGCAGCTTATTTGGCTCGTGAGTAAGTAAAGTTTGCTACTTCTGGCCATGTTTAACTATAAGGAACTGACCCTCATTTTCATCCCTCAGCATGTTCTGAAGGATGTGAAAAACAAACAACATTTTTACTCATGTGGCTTTGAATTAGCTCTTCTTTAATTTATCTTCTTTAGAAGTAGGAAAAAATAAGAAAGCTTTTGCATGTGCAGGGATTTGGGGATTTATTACCTTTCTTCTCTTTTCCATTTCTTTTTCCCCTTGATAAAATTTCTGGTCTATAGTCATTTGTATGGACTATGCTTTGTTCTTTCAAACCACTTCTAGATACATGGGCAATGTGGTGGGGTGTACAAGGAATGGATTTCTATCCAGAGCACAACTTAGAACCTGGAAGATCACAGAGCACCACCCTTGGCAGAATACTTTAGCTGAAAGTGTCTCCACACAACTTAGGCCAACATAGAATGGCAACATTCAAGAGGATGGGTACTTTTAGATGCCAGCATTGTGCCTATTCTGTGACCTCATATAAACAATTAAAGCTTATTTTATTAATGCTTCCTAAAAGTTTTTCTCAATTACAGTTTACATTCAATATTATTTTGTATTAGTTTCAAGAGTATGGCATAGTGGTTAGACAATCATATACTTTACAAAGTGTTCCTCCAGATATATTCAGTACTAAATTGTCACAATATATAGTTATTATAACATTATTGACTATATTTCCTATGCTATGATTTATATGATATATTGGAATCTGAAGACCAACACAAATGAACAAAAAAGAAAAAAATAACAGAAAAGACTCACAGAGAAGAGACT
The DNA here is from genome assembly GCA_004026765.1 of Micronycteris hirsuta. NCBI lineage: Eukaryota > Metazoa > Chordata > Mammalia > Chiroptera > Phyllostomidae > Micronycteris > Micronycteris hirsuta. Next base: position 16,785 of record PVJI01004556.1, on the reverse strand, counting down.
GATGGTTTACAGAGGAGAGTGGGGTTTGTGGAACTGGGTGAACAAGGTGCATTGATTGAGAAGTACAGGTTGGTAGTTAATGCCTACTTCTTTTTTTTTTAAACTTACTGCACCTGAACCTCCTACAGTCCATTTGATATAGAAGCTTTAATTTTGGTATTAACCTAGCCATGTAAATGAGACTTTTAGGACAAACAACAAACAAATAAACAAACAAAAGAAGAGATGTGCTCATCTCACCCAAGAGCAGATCATGTCAAATGAACCATTCCCTTCAAAGGAAACAGAATAAGAGAAATATAGTAGTACAGAGCTCTGTAGAATTGATTAAGAATAACTACAAAATGGTTTCTACAAAAGGCAAAATGTGTGTGCCAGTAGAAAAGATTGTGAAAACTTTGAAAAACTTTTGACTCAGAATTGAATTCATGCAAATAGGGACAATTTGAATTTAATTTATCAATTAGTTCAATTCATAGTAAGATAGCATTATAAAAGAAGTTTCATGCTTTTTGTAGCTAGTTTTCTACATTAGTATTTTGGCATTTTATTTTCAGTGTGAATGAACCTAGCTGACAGTTTCAATTACACTCAATTTATTTCAGCAGTTTTATAAATTGATATATGGTTTATATTTCTGTTGTTTTCATAATCCATGGCTGAACTGATTTCCCCACATTATATTCCTATAACTTTAAAGTGTCATTTGAGAACAGGAGATTTATTTTCTCATGATCTTATGCAGTTGAAAAAAAAGTATTTGAGGTATTTTTGAAGAGATTTCCTTTGGCTATGCCTATGCAATGTTAAATAAACAGTGAAAAGTTGAAAAGTTCAGTCAATTCCCCTTCTTATTTGCTACTAGACACCAAATAAGAGTTTAACTCAAAAAATATATCAATGTGTTCAATTAAAGTAACTTGTCAAATTAGTTCAATTAGTCAAAATCTGTGCACACTGTTAAGAGGCTTTGCTACTCAAAGACTGTACACTGTAGGAAAAGTAAATTCAATGCTACATAAGTTTCAGTCTAGTGTTCTTTTCTCAAAGACTTTCTTGAGAGTTTTCTACATCAAATCCTAATACACAATATAAAAATGCAGAGTAATTGGATTTTTTTTCTCCACTAGTTTTCCATGGAAGTCTAGATTTTGGACTCTTTTCATTATGCAAATCACCAAATATTTAGGAGTTAATTCCTGAGAAGAGTAAATAAATGAATAACAATCCTCCTTTCAAGAAGATTTGCATTAGTGAGGGGAGATTGTCTCCAACTGACTTAACAAGTACCATGTTGTAGGAAATTAATTTAGCAGTATAAGCAAAATTTTTAGAAAAGTGCAAGCAAAATGAGGAAAGAGTTTATGAAAGAATGAGCACTAGAGACCACATTTGAGGGATTAAATTTAAAATTTGGGGGAAAAGCATTTAGACAAAAACATTTTTACTCAAATATGAGTAAAATATTAATTTACATGAGAAAGTGAGTTTCTGTTTCAGTGTACATTATATGAAGAGATATAATAAACATTTCAGAACCTGAAAGGAATGGCACATAAAATGGTAATAGCTAAAATTATTTACCATAAGCTCCATAGCAAGATATTTTATAACCTTATATTTTCAACAAAGATTTGAAGTTTAAAGCTAGTAGAGTATGGCTAGTCAATTCATTTTCAGTCTTAGATATAGTGAAGTATTTTTGTTCTATAAATCATTCAGTGAGAAGTCACACTTATCTGACACACATTATGATAAAAAAATTTAAGAAATGCCATAACTACAGTGAAGTACCTATGTAGGTACTTAGTGTTTTACATCCAAAGACAAGGAAGACAAATATTTCAACAAGCATAGTTATAGATGCATTACTCATTACTCTTTTTGATAGTAAAAATTAGAAAATGAACATTTTATGACTAAGGACCTTAGAGAGAAATCATTAAGATTTTCAACTACTGTTCTCAAAATTTCTGATTTTGTGGAGTTCTGCTGGTATTTTGGGACCCATTTGCTGAACACATTGAAATCATACCTCAGCACTGCAAAGCACACTGTTTCCTGGATTCAATACTCACTTGCTGGCATTCAATGAGGAGAACCACGACAACTGATTTCAATCTTGGCATATTAGCTAAATTGAGAAGTCATCGTTTATATGATTCTGGACATGTCGTCATTGATGGAGATGAAACTTAATCCTTCTCAAAAAGCCCATCAAAACATTTCTTTCTTCTCTGTGTGTTGCTTTGTTGAGAAGTTTTCCAACCACAGTATCATACTACATAAACTCTGTGTCAAATTTACATGTTTCACCTCTCACACAATCACAGAAAGAATTATAACTAGATATAAAATAATAATAATAATAACACCAGGAAAAATATTGGGAGGCATGCCTTGGGAGCAAGTGATCCCAGCACTAGGCCAGACCACACAGCCCAGGTTCCAGTGCCAGGAAGATAAATACCCATAACTTCTGGCTGTAAATAGCAGTAGGGGTTGGAACAGCAGAAGAAACTGCTAGATTTCCAGAGACTCTGCTTAAAGGACCCACACAGACTTAGAAAGTAGAAAGCCCCAGCTCTTCTGGAATTCAGCACCAAGACAACAGTTCAAAAGGCGCCAGTCACATGTGGGAAATGGGTGAAGTGACTGGGAACAGGGTGAGTGCTGGGATAAACTCTAGAACACAGACAGCAGCACTGTTCTCTCTATGAGCCCTCCCCTGGCACAGAGCCACAAAACAGTGAAGCAGGTTGCCCCACCCTGATGATTACCTAAGGATCTGCCCCACACAATTTACAGGTGCCTTTTCTACAATAGGCCACTCTACTAAGACAGAGAGTCAAAGCAGCTCTAGCTAATACACAGAAACAAACACAGGAAGGCTGCCAAATTGAGGAGGCAAAGAAATATGGCCCAAATGAAAGAACAGAACAAAACCCCAGAAAAATAGCTAAATGAAATGAAGATAATCAACCTATCAGATGCAGGGTACAAAACTTTGCTGTTCAGGATACTCAAAGAACTCACTGAGTACAGCAACAACATAGAGGAAGGAATGAAGGTCACACTAAGTCAAATAAAGAAAAAATGTGCAGGAAATAATCAGTGGAGGGGAGGAAGCCTGGATTCAAATCAATAATTTGGAATATAAGGAAGAAATAAACATTCAACCAGAACAGCAAGAAGAAAAAAGAATTAAAAAACAAACAAAAAATGAAGATAGTATAAAGAGTCACTGGGAAATCTCCAAATGGACCAACAACATCCAAATCATAGTGATGCCAGAAGGAGAAGAGGAAGAGCAAGAAATTGAAAACTTACTTGCAATAATAATGAAAGAAAACTTTCTTAACCTGGCAAAGGAAATAGACATACAAGTCTAGGAGTCCCAAACAAGTTGGACCCAAAGAGGGCCACACCAAAACACATCATAATTAAAATGCCAAGGTTAAAGATAAAGAGAGAATCTTAAAAGCAGCAAAAGAAAAAGCAGAGAATTACCTACAAAGGAGTTACCATAAGACTATCAGCGGATTTCTCAAAAGAAACTTTTCAGGCAAGAAGGGACTGGAGAGAGATATTCAAAGTGAAGAAAAGGGAGGACATACAACCTAGATTACTCTATCCAGCAAAGCTATCATTTAGAATGGAAAGGCAGGTGAAGCACTTCCCAGATAAGGTAAAGCTAAAGGAGTTCATCATCACCAAGTCATTATTACATGAAATGTTAAATGAACTTTTTTAAGAAAAGAAAAGATCAAAACCATGAACATTAAAATGGCAACAAATTCACAACTATCAACAACTGTATCTAAAAAAAACAAATTAAGCAAGCAACCAGAACAGGAACTGAATCATAGATATGGAGATCATCTGGAGGGTTATCAGCTCAGAGGAGGAAAGTTGAGAATGCGAGAAAAGGTGCAGGGAATAAGAAGCATAAATGGTAGGTACAAAACAGGGGGATGTTAAGACAGTACAGAAAATGGAGAGGCCAAAGAACTTATATGCATGACCCATGGACATAAACTAAGGAGGGTATTGCTGGAGGCAAGGGATGGATGGGGAAAAGGGGGTAAATTGAGGCAACTGTAGTAGCATAGTCAATAAAATATATTTAAAAATAAACTCTGTCAAATTGATTTGTAATAAGTGGTATCTAGCTTATGGGACTTGATGCTAAATTAATAATAAAGTTCCTCAAATTCATCATAATTTTTCTGAGGTTTCAAATTGGCATTCTTTGAAATTCTCAGTGAATCAGAAGGCTCTAGTACTATGGTCCAAAATAGACTGTAGAAACATCACATCCTTCCAAGTGAAGGGTTTAAGCTGCCCATCTGATTTGCTGAATCATTTGTACAGTAAGACTAAAAGACAGTACTACCATAGACAGTCAGTTGGAGTGTGGGCAGCCAATAGCAGGGTGAGAGCCAATCCTGCTGGCCACTTCAGTGGGGCAGGACATACAAGGGCTACACAGCAAATGCAGGAGCACTTGGATTCAGGGGTGCCCCATGGACTCCAGCTAGCTCCTATGAATGTATGTTTAGCATTTGTTGGCAGACTGAGGGCTTTGGTATCACCAGGCTTCCTGATGGAGGGTCCTAAAGTGCACCCCCACCAATGGCCCTGATACCATAGACAGGGAGTGCCAGGAATGTTGCTCCTTGGACAAGATTGCACAGGGGGAAGTTTTTACACTAAGTGCACCAAAAGCTAGAAAGATAAATGGATAGGTCCCAAGTGCACCAAAGCTAAAAAGATAACTGGACAGGTCCTGAGTACACCAAAACATAGTAAGGTATTAGGAAAAAAGTTATCTCCTTTATATCCCTACACTGGGGTGTCCAACCCATGGCCCATGGGCCACATGTGGCCCAGGGTGACTATGAATGCAACCCAACACAAAATCATAAAATTACTTAAAACATGTTTGGTTTTTTTGCTCATCAGTTTTTATTAGTTTGTGTATTTAATGTATGGTCTAAGACAACTCATCTTCTTCCAGTGTGGCTCATAGATGGCAAAAGTTTGGACACCACTGCTAAGCACTGCAGACTTCAACAGGAAGTGGGGATGCTCTCTGAATGGTTCACCATTCTCTCAGATCATAGCACCTGAGTAAACCTCTCTCATTTGGTACCATCATCTGTCTCATGAATTTGGCTTTAATGGTGACAGGCAGCCTAACTGCATTTTGGTTACATTTTTGGCAAGTGGGAATGTGTGGACCTTGCTAAGTCTTAAAGGGCCAAATTTTAGCAGATTGGTACATGTATAGCTATAGTCTCATGGCCAAGAAGGATTTTTGTTTATTGTAACACTGCTTGGCATATGTATACTTTGAATGTTGTAGTAAAATAACTCCTAAATGATTTTCTAAATTATTGCACTATCATTCAGTTCAAATTATTTTACCAATGGTCAGGGAATGAGACAAAAGCTTTTATGTTCAGGTGTTTATGTATTTACATAATAAGGATTTGGCAAAGAAAAGGAACAAACTTATGGTGCAGAGAAAGGAATTGGCTTAAAAACCCCTCCATGATAGTAAAACACAAGAAGAAAAAAATGAGGAAATGAGTATTTTTAATATCCTGCACCTGGGGGACATGGGATTAGCAACAAAAATAATTCCCCCACCACCATCTGCTCTGATAGATACCATTGAAATAGGGCCCAGAGGAGGCCCTCCCCTGTATGATGAAAAATGCTCTCCCCCCTCAAAGACCTAGCAGGACACCCAATTTGGCAGGGAACATCCCTATTCAAAGCAAAATAATTCCATTTGAGGCAATAACCTATGGGTGGAATTAACCAAGAAGGCCAGCCAGCTGGTCACTACTGGGCTCATGCTCTACTTTCCACTTCAGATGTATTGAATTGGAAGAATTACAACCTCTCATATAGGGAGGATCCTCAGAAAATGGTGCATCTTTTCCTCTTCATTTTTGCCACTCACCATGCAAACTGGGCAGATGTACAGGATCTTCTTAACATTTTGTTAATGGCAGATGAATGGCTTCCAGTTATAAATAAGGTTAACAAATAGGCCTCCATCAAGAGAGTTCTAGCAGGAACCTCAAATCAGCCATGGTGATTCCCTTGAGAGAGCACAACTGGAACCAGAATGGAGGGGACCAAGCCTTCCTAGAGCATTACATAAGGTACATATTGGAGGGCTTAAGGAAAGGATATCTAAACAAATAACCTGAATATGATACAGTTCATTTGACAGAAACTAAATGAAGATTCTTCTGAATATTTAGAAAGGATTTATTAGCTCTATAGAAAGAACACTGATGCTGACTCACAGTCACCAGAAAATGTGTGGATGGTAAACATGACTTTTATTGGGCAAGGTGCCTGGTACATAAAAATGAAGCTCCAATGTTTAGACAGGGTGCTGGAAATGAATCCCTCCTCGCTGCTGGCCATGGCCTCTAAAACTTACCATGGCCAGGAAACAAAAGGCCACTTTTTTTTTTTTTATAAATAACGAGGGGAAAACAGAAAGATAAGCAGGACCTAAAAGAAAAGGGGGGGACCCAATAGGTCACCTAAAGTGTGCCTGTTGCAAATATGAAGGCCATTGGAGAAAGGACTGCCCAGAACTCAAAAGAAAAAAAAAAAGAAAAAAGAAAGAAAAAGAAAGAAAGAAACCCTTGACAAAAAAAAAAAAAAATGTTATAAAGGAATGATGAATCTGATGACACATGAGGGTTCCCCTAGATACCTTTTGACCTATTACTACAATATTTCCCCACAAGAGCCCCAGGTACAAATGATAGTGAGAAACAAGCTAATTGACTTCCTTATAGAGACAAGAACTACATACTTAGTGCTAAATACAAAACTAAACAAGACAAGTTCAGCTGCAGTGTCAGTTACTGGAGTGACAACAATTATTAAAGCAGACATTCCTTCAATCTCCTCAATGTAATTTTGAGGATCAAAAACTTATGCATAGTTTTCCCTACTTACCAAACTGCCCCATTCCATTTTGGGGCCAATATTTCCTTTTTAAATTGTATGCACAAAGACCACTTTTTTCCTGACAAACAGCAGTTATGTTCAGAAGTACTGCCAGAACATGCTCTCCAGTTCCTGTTGCTCCTGTTTTGCCTGGAGGGACCCAGAGATAAAATCTTTCCACCTGAGATCTAGGAGCAAGTCAATGGAGCCATTTAAGCCAATAGAACCAACAGAGGTATTTAAACCAACTAACTGGTAGGGCAGTTAACATGCAGCTAATAAAAATTAACCTAAAAGGACAGGTGCAAATCTCAAGGAAGAAACAATATCCCCTTAAAAATGAAGCTTTAGAGGGAATTCAACCAGTATTACAGAAACTCTTAAAATGCAGATTAATTTGGCCATAACAGTCTCTCGATAACACTCCCATTTTGACAGTCAAAAAGCCTCACTCTGATGAATATCGATATGTACAGTACCTTGGGGCCATAAATAATGTTGTCTAGAACATTCATTCTGTGGTGCCCAACACTATACTTTGTTGACTTACAGTGACCAGCGATAGCAGAGGGTTTTAAGTCCTAGACTTGAAGAACTCTTTTGTTGTTGTTTTGGATCCCAATAGATGACCATGCTCAACTTTTATTTGCCTTTGAGTAGTGGGATCCAGAAACTAAAGCCACACTCCAATATTGTTGCCCTGTGTTGCCTCAAGGATTTCAGAATTCCCCATCCATATTTAGCAAAATGTTTAAGAGATATTCAATTGAATTCAATTGAAGAATTCTTTTATAGTGTGTAAAAGACTCACTAAAGCTAGCAATACTTATAAAGACTGCTTGTTTAACACTGTCACAGCCTGAAACATTTGACAAGAAAAAGATCTAAAATATTGCCTCGCAGGGACCAGATTTTTAAACAGGAAGTGGCATACCTGGGATTCCAACTAAAATAGAGCACTAGGAGCTTAACGGCTGATCCAAAACAAGCCATTACTACAATAAAAATCCCAGAGAACCAGAAATAGCTTGGTGTATTCTTAGGGATTCCAAACTTTGGCCTTATAGTCAAACCCTGAATAATTTGAAAAAAACTACAGTCTGAACCCCTTAATCAGATAACAGACTGTCAGGCATCATTTGATACCTTGAGGGAAAAACTCGTTTTGGCCCCTGCACTAGAAATGCCCAATTTATAAGCTACCCAAGCACCATCACTTGTTGGGGCTTTAATTTGCCACCAGGACTTGTCAGAATTTAAACTCTATAATCCAGAATGAAATGGGTAATGGACCTATAAATGGAGACTCTCTATCACTGACCTTAATACTGTATGGAAGGTCAACACTCACAGCATGATCTTACTCCCTGAAGCTCTAGTATATCCCATCCTCAACATCTACATGAAGGGGCCCAATATGGATGGGATACTTTAAGAGACCTCATTAAACCACATTTGAAGGGTCATCATTACAGAGGACCATATAGGACAGTATCCAAGTCTACCAGATATGCATCAAAAACAATCCTAAAACAGAACATGCCCCCAACAGGAAAACGAGTACAATATAAAGGGATATGCTCATTTGAGGCCTCACAAGTTCACTATAAACCAATGTCTAAAAGCATAGAAAACTTTAAACTTTTATTAGTTATTATAGATACCTTTTCTGAATTGAGAAGGCAACTGAGGTAGCAAAATTTCTACTCAAAGAAATAATCCCTAGGTTTGGACTTTCTTACAACATTAAAGCCACAATAAACTGTCTTTCACTTTGGAAATCTCTCAGAAGATAGAGCAGGCATACAGATTTAATGGAAACTGCATGCGCCTTGGAGATCCCAATCTATGGGTAAGACTGAGAAAATGAACTACACAATAAAGGAGACCCAGGTCAAAATAAGCTAGAAAACACATTTGAAATGGGGTCAGGCATTGCCTTGATTTCGTTAGGGTAGTGCCCTGAAGCAGGCTTAAATTAAGACTTTTTGAAATAGTTTATAAGGGGCCCTTCCAAGTTTCTGCTTAAGAACACCCCCTTTAGATTTAGAACATAAATCAAAATTAAATAATATGTACAATACTTAGGGAAAACACTAACAACTTTGTACAAGTTTGCTTGTTGCAGGTCTATCTACACATCTGATGAGCCCTTGTATCAATTGCAGCCAGGAGACTGTCTTACTTAAGACATGGAAGACTCAAGGTTCTGAACAACAGTTAGCCAAGCAATGGATGCATCCCTGTGACATCCTGCTGACAACGTATTCTTCCATCAAGCTCATGGGAATCAAGACTTGTATACATCACACAAGAATAAAACAGGTGTCACCTTAGGAGGGCTTAGATCATGCTGCTGCTCCTGATATTGCAAGAAAAAGCTGAATTTGCACTCCTAAAAGAGATTTAGAATTCCTCTTTCAGAAAGGAACAGTGCATCTCAAAATTAAGTGTAAAATTTTACCTTTTATTTTATTTCATTATTTTTGACAGTTACTCAACTTTATGCCCATGTGCTTGAACTGATAACACCTTTGTTCACAATTTCCAGACAATGGCTTATTTGGAAAACTTATCCTGCTATTGTGTATACCACCCAAAGCCATGCTCAGGATTGGATCATGAGGATCCTTTAGTCTCTTCAGTTTTTGATTTCACTATAATTGCCCCTGCATTGCTAGGTATACCCCTCACTACCAGCAATAGATAATATCATTCCCCTTGACAGCAAGGAGAAACTACAGAAAATCACATCTCCATCCACTTAACTTTGTAAGATTACAAGAGTCCTGAATTTTTAAGGGGAGATTTGTTACTAAACACAATAGTCAAAATGAGAGCAGTTGGCATCAGGATAAGTGTGGGAATGGCTGGCCACTTCAGAGGGGCAGGCCATGGAGGGGCTGCTCAGAGAACACAGATGCACCTGCATTCCAAGATGCCCTGTGGACTCCAGCCGGCTCTCCCAGATGTGCAGGCACTGTGTTCAGCATCAGGAGGGGGACTGAGGTCTGTGGCATCACCAAGCTTCTTGATTATAAATCCTGCAGTGACCATTCTCATTGATCTTGATACCATATATAGGGAGCACAGGGAGTCTTCCCATTGGCCAAGATCATGCAGGGGAAGGTTATTACACTGAGTGCACCAAAATGTAGAAAGATGACTGGATAAGGCCAAGAGCTAGCAAAACAATTTGATAGGAAAACAGCCCCTCCCTTCTTATCTCTGTAAGAACAATGGGCATGAGCAAGAAGGGGAGATGGTCTTTGAGACGGGGGACCACAGTTGTCCTAGGTAAAGGCACCTGAATAAAATTTTCCTTTGCACGAGCACTTGTTTCATGAGTTGGGTTTTTTGTTGGAGCAGGCAAAAACACTTGTATTTTGGTTACAGCAGTGTCACAACAGGATACAGGGTTGAAAACACCATGTGGATGAACTAGAAGTTTATCTGCATTGGCTTTCATTTTTGTTTAGTTTGTTTTGTATATGTAGTTTTTTTAATTAATTAAGAGCTTTTATATCCATACATGACTACTTCAATTTTATCTTTTGAAATCATTTTTATTAAAAGATATTTCTACCATAAAGAATTTCTCACTATCCCCTTTCCACAGGCTTCAATCTACAACCATTGTGCTTCCTTTTTCAATATTCTCCTCTTTGTTTTTTCTCTCTCTCATTATATGTGTATATATATAAATACATAAAATATAAAATATGTATATTTAAAATGATACAAAGTTCACTGTTCCTACCAAAATTCAGCCATTTTGGGTGGTAAATTCTCTTTTTTTTGTAAACATTTGGATAGATTATTAAGATTCTGAAAAAGTTGATTTTTATAATTTTTGCTAGCGTTCTTACTGCTACTGTGGAGAAGCTTGTTTAGACATTCTTTTCCCACCATTTCCAATAAGCTTATATAAATTTTCTTGTAATATAAGTTATTCTGTTTTAAATTTAAATTTATTTAAGCTATTTTTCCTGTGACATTACGAATATGCTAGAAATTGCATAATTTACAACTTCTTAAGCTTAAGAAAATTATGAAAATTTTTAGATGAAAAAAACCTCAAAGTTGGTACATTGTTTCTTATAATCTCTTTAGGATATATATATTCTGTCCAGAAGGTATCCAGCCAAGTATTATGAAAAATAGAGTCATTTATTCAAGAAAATATGAGAAACAAGAAACATTGTGCATAGGAAAATGGTGTGTCAGTCTCCTTTAAAGTAGGCACCTTGGAACCTCATACAGGTTCTCCCAGTCACTGTCAGCGGCCCCTTCATATTTTCTTGAATCTCACTGACAGTCTGAAATCTCTTCTGTTTCAAAGGTGATTTTAGTTTTGGGAAAAGCCAGAAGTCACAGGACTCCAAATCTGGGATGTAAGGGGGCTGAGTCACATGGGTGATTTGATGTTTTGCCAAAAAACCCCGCACAAGATGCGATGCATAAGTGAGTGCATTGTTGTGATGAAGCTGCCAATCACCAGTTGCCCATAGATGTGGGCTTCTAAATCATCCGAATAGTTTCTGCAGAGAAATGTTTAAGCTTAACACAAAATCTGATGCAGATTCATTGCTGTATTTGCTCAGTCATTTTAAATTTGAAAGCCACACAGTACACATGCTCATCCAACAGCATCTAGGTTCCCCACTGACAAGTACAGTGAAGTTTTCATTGTTCACACATGTGCATTCCATTCCATTCTCCTTGGCTGCCAGGTTACATTAATGTCATGCAAACTGTCCTTCTTATATTAACAATGGTTGTACTTTTTCCAGACAGACCTCAGAATAAATACATATACAAATATAGTGTGCATGATATATATATATATATATATATATATATATATATATATATACATATATCATGCAAGCTATAATACTTTTTTAAACAGTGATCACTATTTTATTACTAATTTAGCAGGTAATATATTCCCTTATGATTAATATGTTTGCAGAAACACAATAAACTGTTAATTATCCCTCCATTTTTTATTTTATTTTATTTTTTTAAGTTTGACATTTTTCTCATTTTTTAAAAATAATTACTTTCTTATTTTCAATTACAGTTGTCTGCATCCTCTCCCTTCCCCTCCCCCCACCTCCTCCAACCCCACCTCCCTGCCCCCGCCTCCCTCCTCCCCCTTGGTTCTGTCCATTTGTCCTCCACAGTAGTTCCTGAAAACTCTTCTCCCCATTGTCCCCTCCCCACTCCCCCCTGGCTATTGTTAGATTGTTATTAATTTCAATGTCTCTGGTTATGTTTTGCTTGCTTTTTGCTTTTGTTGATTATGTTCCAGTTAAAGGTGAGATCAATGGTACTTGACCCTCACTGCCTGGCTTACTTCACTTAGCATAATGCTCTCCAGTTCCATCCATGCTGTTGCAAAGGGTATAAGCTCCTTCTTCCTTTCTGCTGCATAGAATTCCATTGTGTAAATGTACCATAGTTTCTTGATCCATTCGTTTGTAGATGGGCACTTAGGTTGTTTCCAGCACTCGGCTATTGTGAATTGTGCTGCTATGAACATTGGAGTGCATAGGTTCCTTTGAATTGGTGTTCAGGGCTCTTAGGGTATAATCCCAGTAGTGGGATTGCTGGGTCGAAAGGCAGTTCCGTTTTTATTTTTCTGAAGAAATTCCATACTGTTTCCACAGTGGCTGCACAAGTCTGCATTCCCACCAACAGGGTAGTAGGGTTCCCTTTTCTCCACATCCCCTCCAACAGTTATCTGTTGCTTTGTTGATGATGGCCACTCTGACTGGTGTGAGGTGGTATCTCATTGTGGTTTTAATTTGCATCTCTCTGATGGCTAATGACGTTGAACATCTTTTCATATGTCTTTGGGCCCTCTATATGTCCTTTTTCAAGAAGTGTCTGTTCATGTCTTTTGCCCACTTTTTAATTGTTTTTTTGGTCTTCCTGGAGTGAAGTTGCATGAGTTCTTTATATATTTTGGAGATCAAATCCTTGTCCAAGGTATCATTGGCAAATATGTTTTCCCATACGGTTGGTTCTCTTTTTATTTTAATACTGTTTTCTTTAGCCCCACAGAAGCTCTTTATTTTGATAAGGTCCCATTTGTTTATTCTTTCCTTTATGTCTCTTGCTCTAGGGGACATATCATTGAAGATGTTGCTACATGGAATGTCTGAAATTTTCCTACCGATATTTTCTTCTAGAACTTTTCTAGTGTCACGACTTACATGTAAGTCTTTTATCCACCTTGAATTTATTTTTGTGTATGGTGTAAGTTGGTGCTCAAGTTTCATTTTTTTGCATGCAGCCATCCAGATTTCCAAAAACCATTTGTTGAAGAGACTATTTTATTCCATTTCATGCTTCTGCCCCCTTTGTTGAAGATTAATTGCCTGTAGAGACTTGAGTTTATTTCTGGGCTCTCTATTCTGTTCCATTGGTCTATCTGTCTGTTTTTATGCTAATACCAGGCTGTTTTGATTACAGTGACCTTGTAATACAGTTTGATATCAGGAATTGTGGTCCCTCCTGCTTTGCTCTTCTTTCTCAAAATTACAGCTGATATTCAGGGACATTTATGGTTCCATATAAATTTTTGATGTGTTTGTTCTATACCTGTGAAATATGTCATGGGTACTTAGATAGGGATTGCATTGAATCTATAAATTGCTTTGGGGAATATGGACATTTTGATGATGTTGATTCTTCCAGTCCATGAGCACAGTATGTGTTTCCATTTGTTTGTGTCTTCCATGATTTCTTCAGTGTTGTGTAGTTTTCTGAGTACAGGTTTTTACCTCCTTGGTTAGGTTTATTCCTAGGTATTTTTTTTTGTTGTTGTTGCTATATCAAATGGGATTTTTTTCCTGATTTCTGTTTCTGCTGTTTCACTGTTGGCATACAAAAGTGCCTTTGATTTCTGGATATTGACTTTATATCCTGCTGTTTTGACAAATTCAATTATTAGGTCGAGTAGTTTTTTGGTGGAGTCTATCGGATTTTCTAAGTATACTACCATGTCGTCTGCAAACAATGACATTTTTGTTTCCTCCTTTCCAATTTGGATGTCTTTTATTTCCTTTTCTTGTCTGATTGCTCTGGCTAAAACTTCCAGCACTATGCTGAATAGAAGTGGTGATAGTGGACAACCTTGTCTTGTTCCTGATTTTAGTGGGAAAGATTTTAGTTTTTGTCCATTGAATATAATGTTGACAGTAGGTTTCTCATATATGGCCTTTATTATGTTGAGGAATGCTCCCTCTATTCCCACTTTGCTAAATGTTTTTATCATAAATGGATGCTGTAACTTATTGAATGCTTTTTCTGCATCTATTGATATGAATATGTGATTTTTGTCTTTGTTTTTGTTTATGAGATGTATTACGTTTATTGTTTTGCGAATATTGTACCATCCTTGCATCCCTGGGATGAATCCCACTTGGCCATGGTGTATGATCTTTTTAATGTATTGCTGGATTCAATTTGCAAATATTTTTTTGAGGATTTTAGCGTCAATGTTCATCAGTGATATTGGCCTGAAGTTTTCTTTCTTTGTTGTGTCTTTTTCTGGTTTTGGGATTAGGATGATGCTGGCTTCATAAAAAGAGTTTGGGAGTCTTCCATCATTTTGGATTTTTTGGAATAGTCTGTGAAGGATAGGTATTAGTTCTTCCTTCAATGCTTTGTAGAATTCTCCTGCGCAACCATCTGTTCCAGGACTTTTTTACGTCGGAAGTTTTTTGATTAATGCTGCAATTTCATCTGCTGTTATTGGTCGGTTCAGGCTTTCTATTTCTTCTTTATTGAGTTTTGGAAGATTATATTTTTCTAAAAATTCGTCCATTTATCCTAGGTTTTCATATTTCTTGGCATACAGCTCTTCATAGTAGTGTCTTACAATCCTTTGTATTTCTGTGGCATCAGTTGTAATATCTCCTCTTTCATTTCTGATGAGTTTATTTGGGTCCTCTCTCTTTTTTTCTTGATGAGCCTGCTTAAAGGCTTGTCAATTTTGTTTATCTTTTCAAAGAACCAGCTCCTAGATTCATTGATCCTTAGAAATGTGCTTTTCGTCTCTATGTCACTTAATTCTGCTCTGATCTTGGATATTTCCTTCCTTCTACTTTCTGTGGGTTGTCTTTGTTGTTGTTCCTCGAGTTCTTATAGGTGTAGGGTTAGGCTGTTTGTTTGAAATGTTTCTACTTTTTTTTAGGTAGGTCTGTATCGCTATGAACTTCCCTCTCAGGATTGCCTTCTCTGTGTCCCATAAGTTTTGGGTTGTTGTAAGTTCATTTTCATTTGTTTCAAGGAACATTTTGATTTCTTCCCTAATCTTGTCCTTGACCCATTCATTGTTTAATAGCATGCTATTCAATCTCCATGATTTCGAGTGTTTTGGGTTTTTTTCCTTTGGCTTGGTTTCTAATTTCAGTTCCTTGTGGTCAGAGAAAATACTTGATATTATTTCAATTTTCTTGAATTTGTTGAGGCTTATTTTGTGTCCCATCATATGGTATATTTTTGGAAATGTTCCATGTGCATTGAAAAGAATGTGTATTTAGCTTCTTTGGGGTGAAAGGCTCTCTATATATATCAGTTAAGTCCATTTCATCTAGGGCATTGTTCAATGCCACAATATCTTTGTTGATATTTTGTTTGGAATATCTGTCCATTTTTGACAGTGTGGTGTTGAAGTACCCTACTATAATTGTGTTGCTATCAATGTCTTCTTGAAGTTCTCCAAGATTTTCTTTATGTATTTGGGTGCTCCTATGTTGGGTGCATATATTTTTACAATGTTTATGTCTTCTTTGTGGATTCTTCCCTTGAGTATTATGAAGTGTCCTTCTGGGTCTCTCTTGATGGCCCTTTTTTGGAAGTCTATTTTGTCTGATATGAATATTGCTACCCCAGCTCTTTTTTCTTGTCCATTTGCTTGGAAAACTTGTTTCCAGCCCTTCACTTTCAGTCCGTGTAAGTCTTTTGTCCTGAGGTGGGTTTCTTGTAGGCAGCATATGTGTGGGTCATGCTTTCTTATCCATTCAGCTATTCTATGTCTTTTGATTGGAGCATATAATCTATTTACGTTTATGGTTATTATTGATAGGTACTTATTCATTGCCTTTGTGTGTGTGTGTGTGTGTGTGTGTGTGTGCCTGTGTTCCTCTCTCTCTCTTTCCCTTCCTTTCCTTAAATCAGTCCCTTTAGCATCTCTTGCAGAGCTGGTTTGGTGGTAGTGTATTCTTTTAGACTTCTTTTTTCTTGGAAGCTCCTTATTTGGCCATCTATCTTGATTGAGAGCCTTGCTGGGTAGAGTAGTCTTGGTTGCAGGCCTCTGGTTCTCATTACTTGGAATATTTCTTGCTATTCTCTTCTGGCTTGGAGTGTTTCCATTGGGAAGTAAGTTGCTAACCTTATCGAGTCTCCCTTATATGTTACTTCCTGTTTCTGCCTCACTGCCTTTAAGATTCTCTGTTTGTCTTTGAATTTTGCCATTTTTTTAATATCCAGAAATCAGTTGCATTTTTATTTTTATTTATTTTTTTCTTTTTTTAAAAATTATTTTATTGTTGTTCAATTATAGTTGTCCGCATTTACCCTCCCCCCACCCCACCCCAGGCAAACCCACCTCCCTCCCTTGCTTCCCCCCTCCCCCTTGGTTTTGTCCATGTGTCCTTCATTGCAGGTCCTGAATACCCTTGTCCCCCTTCTCCCCTTCCCCTTCCCCTCTGGTTACTGCCAGAATGCTCTAAACTTCAATGTCTCTGGTTCTATTTTGTTTCTCTGGTTGTATTTGCTTGC